>JAGFPH010011108.1:239-11392 GCA_018207615.1 Philaenus spumarius
TCCGTTTTGGGACCGCCTGAGTATAATTATTGGAAATATCCGTTTTTCGACTTTAAGTATAATTTTTTGAGATTTTTTGTACTAGAATGAAACTTGATTAAGGTTTATCTAAAAAGAATATAGGAGAGTATTCTAAACATTTTGTTTTATTACAATACCTACACAAACCCGTCTGGTAAATACCATTAAAGTACCCGGTGCAAATGTGAACTAGGCCGACGGCGAGGCCGCAAGCTGCATACGGAACGAAACAGAGCTAGACTGAAGTGCATATAAATTCTACTAATATATTTCGTACACTTCACTTCAGTGCCTTGGTGAGTAAACCGATTTCCCAAATAGTAGAAACCCTAAATCATATGAACTTAATTTTGAAAATTCGCTCAACTCATGACAGCCAGCTGCGTGATCGAATTATTTATTGTGTAACCATTTAGCGATTTTAGTGAACAGTGGTTTACTCGATATTTTTTATAAAAGAGTAAAAATATAGTTTTTGTTTGATTTGTTAATATTACGCTGCAGATACATTCCCTCCGCTGGCTACAGGCTGACACAAGCTCTTATTCAAGTCGTATTCCTTTCAGTGTTTTTTAACGTAGGAATACAAAAATGTAGAGCGTATTTCCGTATTTTGACTTTACATTAAAAGAAAATATAAAACAAGTTTTAAATCAAAATTGGTATTAGAGACCCGCGTGTGGAAATTACGGTGTCTGGACAGTTACAAGCCTTAGTAAAAGAATCTAACAAATCTGTTAAGTGATATCTTTAGAATTATCATTATATAGTAAGCCCATAGCATTGAATTATGTTCAGTGTGTTGGTGTAATTACGGAGAAATTATTTTAATGAAAGCAGAATAAAGGTACGGCTACACATAGAGGAAAAGGACACTGACACGGACATGCGGAACGATGCGCGCGCAGCTTCCACATCACCGAAGATCCCGCCCCTAGCCGCCCCGCCATTGTCATCATGGAAGAGCAGTTTGATGGAGCAGTAAATGTGCTTGTTTGATGGAGAAAACAAGAGAAAAATAACATTATGGACTCATCCAATAAATTAAAAAAGAGAGGTTAGTTAATTTTGTTATTACAGTAAGGTAAATCCAAGCAAAAGTACTGAGACTGGCTCACGGTTACTTGAACAATAATTAATTACCAAGAATCATATTGTTTATATATTTATATTGTTAAGTATATCATTGAGTGAAGCTTGGTAATGAAGATAAGAAGCATATAGAGTGGACATCTTTCCTATTTATCTATATATCTGTCAACCTATATTTACAAAAACTCCCGATCTGCCTTGGGCGATATCCTATGTCCCGTCTTACGGGGTGACTACGCATACCGGGACACGTACAGGACAACGGCGAATTGATGCTCTTCCGACCATCCATCCTCCACTGTGAATGTCCCGTCCCTATCCCATCCCTGTATGTGTAGCCACTTCCATTACATTACACAGGAAGCATCCATCAGCAAATGTCCCGTCCCTGTCTCATCCCGCTATGTGTAGCCGTAGCTTTAGGCTGCGGCCACACGGTCCGGTTTCGCGGGATCCCACGAAAAGGGAAGGAGATACAAAACACGTGCATTTTCTAGTTTGCGTTCAGACCATCCGGTTATTCGGGATGCGTTGCATTGCTTCTTGTTGTGTTTTGTCAACACCAAAATTGGACAAACTAATAGAAAATGTACATGGAAACCTGCATGTACATGTTTGTAGACATTCCTAGTGACAGTGATTGTGATAATTATTGTAAAAAAAATATAAATTGACTGAGATTATAAATATAGTGATAATTTAAAATTATACTGAACATATCGTCAGTAAAAATCTATTTTCTCTAAAAACATAAATTTGATATATGTATAAACAATATATGTATAAATACAATATAAAATGCATTATTGTAATTGTAGCCATATCCCATTGATATTATATATAATATTATTATTTATACTTGCCTTAGCAATTATTTTACAAGTCTTTATATCTTTTACAGCTGTTTCACCTTTTCATTTTCAGGCATCTTCAGAACGAATACACAAAAAACACTTCTCACAATTACACTTATAAACAGAGATTAATATGATATTTAACACAAAAATAAATGAAAAATAATAAATAGACACAAAATATATAGACATAAAGTGTGATATGATAGACTTAATGACAGTCGCATACTGTGACTTAAATAAATTTAACAAGATTTTTAAATGTTTTACCAAGTGTCGTTTTGTGTTTGTATTTATTTATGTGTTAAATACCAAATTAATCTCTGTTTATAAGTGTAATTGTGAGAAGTGTTTTTTGTGTATTCGTTCTGATGATGCCTGAAAATGAAAAGGTGAAACAGCTGTAAACGATTTAAAGACTTCTAAAAGGATTGCTAAGGCAAGTATAAATAATAATATTACAATATAAAACATTGATAGCACTACTATAACATTTAAATAAACAGGCCAGTAACTTTACTCTACTGCTATCAACAAAGTTTCCACCCAACCTAAATGCTAGATTGCGCATAGTCTACAATGGCTTAGGTTAAGTATTGCAATGCATAGTAATTTTGAATCATATAATTAATAATAATTTTCAAAAATATAAACTAAAAATGAAAAATAGATTTTTAACCCTAAAATTATCGATGTTAATTTTTTGACATGCCAAGCCATTTCGATGCGTGTTGCAAGTACATTTTTTAAAAAAATCGCCCAATACAGTAATTATAAACCAATCCAAAAGTGTTACATAGCTTTTTTGTAGAGAATGGTTCAAAGAATTCATACGAGCCAGTAAAAATTTGATTAATTATATTACAAAGTTATTAGCTCAAGAAACAAAAAATGTTCAAGTAACGAAAGAAAAAAGTAAAACTTTAGGTCTACATAAAAATTAGTAAAAATTTTTTGTAATTTTTTAAAATGTACAAAAGTTTTGTAATTTAGTTCTAAATAGAACTGTAAAAAAATATATATTAAGTTTAAATTCTCGTTTTGAAAACACAAGTTTTTATGTTCCTACTAAGTGTAAAGTCCTAAACTGAATAATATTATAGGCAGTGTTTAAAGAGCAGAAGTGCGTTTTGCCGGGACCGTGTGTACGCAACAACTTCATCCCGAACCGGACCGTGTGGCCCCAGCCTTAGTCTGTCATCGGGGGTTGGAACTCCCAACTCAGGTAGTTAGCCTCAAAAGTGTAACGTGATGTCCGTGTAACCAACTGTCCGGTATCCGGAGGTGAAGGCACCCAAACACAATATTCGCGTACAAATAAATTAAAAACATTTTCCAACATGGATGTGTCCGCTAGGGAACAGGAAAATATTTCATAGTTTACCCATCCCGATTTAACAGTAGATGTCTGAAAAAATATAGAAAATTGTTTACTGTATTGAAAAATACAGGCGATTGTCTACTATACTGAAAAAATATAGGCCGTTGTATACTATATTGAAAAAAATATAGGCGAATGTCTACTGTACTGTAAAAAAATATGCGATTGTTTACTATATTGAATAAATACAGGCGATTGTTTACCATATTCACAAATATAGGCGATTGTTTACCATATTCAAAAATATAGGCGATTGTTTACCAAATTCAAAAATATAGGCGATTGTATATGCAGAGTGTAAAATAAGTCGTGATACACCTCGATATAATTTTATTGGATTGCTATATCATCGTAAACCCTCTATCATACCTATTTTATTACGTTTTCTTATGTTTAAGGGGGGTTTAAAATGTTTTATCCTTTTTAAAAAGAGGGTAAATTTGGCAACTTTCATTTTTTCAAATGGCAACCACTATCTTGTGGCATATCATTGGAAAGACCTTTAAAACCTACGAATTTCTGTGGTAAGAAAATAAAAATCAGCTTTCGCACTCGTTCGCTACGCTCATACATTTTATTATGTAAGGTATTTTTATAACTTTATATTATTTAAAAGAATCAAAGAGATATGCAAAATCTGATTTAGGGTCAGTTATTCACGGTCAAGGGGAACCTTAGAAAAGGTATTTACAAAATGAAAAAAAAAACACTTCCTTCTCATACCACCCCCAATTAAAAATTTTTTAATGGTCACAAATGACTTGTGATACATTAAACTGATGCCCTTTAAAAACCTTGAATTTATGTGATATGAAAAAATCGGCTAAAGCTGATTTGTTTGCTATGCTCATAAATGTTTTAGTACAATTTTCTGCGCGAGTAAATGTTGTTGAAGCGTTTCGGAGTTCCTCCATTATCGAGACCTATTTCAGTACTGCAATTTTTTCAAAAAATTTTCAGTAGTACTGAAATAGGTCTCGATAATGGAGGAACTCCGAAACGCGTCGACAAACTTAAGTGAAAGTGTTTTAGGATTGGCAGAAAATTGTACTAAAACTTATTTCATGGATCCTAGCAGATATAATTTGTATAATAACCTCATGTTATTTTTTTTTCTAAAATTGTATAAAGATAGGTTATCGCCCTATGAAAATAATAATTTATTACAACGTTTAATATTTAAAATTGAACAAAGTTAACACCATGAAATACATAAGAGCCAAGTTATCCTGATAACAGAATGATAACAAGGAATTTCTTATCTTATGTCGTGATAAGAAGAAAAAATAAAAATGTATGCCTTTGATTGCATAGTGCACTTTCACTTTAATTTCCTTCCTTGTAGTTTGAAAAAGTGGTTGATATTGTTCTCCGCTGGGCTTAAAAATACGTAAAGCAATTTTAATTTCATTACCATAGAAATTCACGTTTTTAAAGGTTTTAATTTGATGTACCACAAGTTATAAGTGTCCATTACAAATTGTTGACTAGAGGTGATTTTGGGTGGGGTTGGAGGGATTTTTTAAATAGTATTTCTATGGTTCTCATAAAAGATGAAAAACTGTCTGGAGAATAGATTTTGGATACCTCTTTCCGTCTTTTAAATAATATAAAACTACTACAGTAACTTAATAATATTTTTGAGCGTAGCCAATGGAAGCGTCAGGTGATTTTTATTTTTGCATCACAGAAATTCATGGTTATTAAAGGGCTTTCCAATGATATGTCATATATGCCATTTAAACAATTAAAGTTGCCCGCTTTACACCCCCTTTCGAAGGGGGGGGGGGGGGGGGAAGGCCGTAGCCAGGAAAACTTTTAGGTGGGGGTAATTTCAGGACCGGGGATTTCAATTTAAAACCGTTTTTAACACGTTCACTGCTAAGGACGAACACGTGAGCTTGACACTAAACACCATGAGAAGCGGCCGACGCACAGCGGGCACGCCAACCCCCATATTGGGAATATTTTCAATACACAATGCATTGCGTATTTCGCATGCCAACCCCTGTATTGGAAGTGTTTTCAATACACAGTGCATTGCGTGCTTCGCATTCCAACCCCCCATATTAGGAGTATTTTATAAATAATTTTGTCCTGCCTCCAGTGTACTACAACGTTGATTTATTACCACTTTATTTTTACCAATAGTTTACAATTAACATTAAGGTGTTATATCGTATATTGTTACAATGAATATTGTTTAGCCTAAGGTTTTGTTTCGCCAGATACTAACAATATAATTCAGCTTTCGTCATTAGCAACAGAGCCGCCCGACGAGGAGGCCCGGCGGGTTCTGAAGCGTTAGCGCTGATTTAAAACATAATAGTAATAAACTCGCCGCCAAAAAATAACTAATGGCTCTAGATGAACAACAACCAAATTTTATTAAAATTTCTACTTTTACCTACATTTTTCCCGCAGGAATATTTTCCTGACCGAAAAATAAAAAAGTTCACCGCTTTGTATATTTTCGACTACACCACCATAACATAAGAAAGTTTATTAATATAAAATACAAAGTTAAATTTTTTTTAGAATATCCATACTTACACTGTTAGAGTCTTCATGATCCAACGTAAAATTTGGTATAAGAATAAACTATTTTGTAATATGTTATCTAATTTGTACAGCAGTTTTAGTTTAAACGTTACGTGCGCTCAAATTAAACAATGTAGACGGGAGTCACTGTGTGACGTCACAGCTTCAACTTGAGTGACATATGGGCGGTATAGGGATAAAGCATACCTTGTAGCTCTATACACCTTGCTTTCAATACACAGTGTATTGCCTTCATAGTTTTCTTATTTAATAGATCAGATCAAGCTCACAAGGGAGTAAGGCTGTAACCTACTGCATCCATGTGTATTGTACGTTGTAGTTTTTTAATCAGGCAAATGTAAATATTAGTATGCATGTAATTAACAATGCTGTAAATTATGTTGCTGGATCCTCCGTTATGTTGTCTACTTTATAATTTAATTTGCAATTTTTAAACGTAGTATTCAATTTTACGACTAAATTTCGGGATTTCGGGTGGGGTTTAGACGGCCTGGGGGGGGGGAGGTCATCATTTTTAACCAACCTCAATGACTAGAAAAATTGTTGTATTAGGTATGGTAGATGTTTTACGTTGATTTAGCAATATATTTAAATTATATCGAGATGTATCACGACTTATTTTACACTCTGTATAAGTAAATATTGAGCTTGACTTGTTAGAAGATATATTGATAGAATAAAACTTGAAAACAGAATCTCACAACTAATACGTTTATTAACTTTAACGTGTTATAGTTAAAGTTTGACTATCGTAACTCGTGCAACACTGAAGATGGCGACTTTGTCGTTGAAACGGGTTTGAGTTAATAAACGTATTATTTGTGAGATTCTGTGTTAAAGTTTATTCTATCAATATATCGTCTCACAAGCCAAGCTCAATATTTACTTATAAAACTATATTATCGTTCAACTGAAAATTTTAAATTTTCATCATCAGTAGTTCTATATTTTATAAATTAATATGGGTACAAACTTGTATGACAAAATAGCAATAATTCAGACTGAGAGTCCAAAACAGTTAGTGATAGTTTAAAATTTAGTTTTATGTTTGTAGGCGTAATTTGTTTCTTAGCTGTCAGGAATGAAGTAAACAGAAAGGAAAATTGTAAAAATACTAGGATTATAAAAATACATCAATTTTAAATGATTTCTGATCTCAAACCAGAATCTGTTCATATCAAATGCAAAGAGAGTAATGCATAAAATCAACTTCAGTACGTAAGAAGTTTCACTTATAACGCGCAAGTCTCACATTTTTTATTAATTTTTATGCAACATTGCCCTTTTACAGCTCAGTAACGCGTTTTTATTATTTGCTGGTGTTTTCAAATTTTATCCTTACTGCTAACTAGTATTAGTAGTTTGTTGGGAGAATCCTTTGTGTTGTTCATGTTCTTGCATTGTAAGTTGGTAGGAACAAATAGGATTAAATGTAAACAAATTACTTTTAGATTCGAGAAGTAATGTTTTTGTCCAAAGTATCTTCTTGGTAACATTCACAGGAATTAATTTATAGGAAATAAGTCATTCACTCGAGAATGTACTTCAAATATTAAAACTTTTCAGTCGCTTTGCTGATCAACTAAACAGACTGCTTTTCTAGTATGACTGGATACTACTAGAAAATAATTACAATTGAATAAATTTAACCTTTTGTTAGAGTTAGTCAATAGATGCTACTTTTTATTCACTAAAGTTGGTTAAGTACAAGGATTGTAGGATCCTGTAGTGGGTTACCGATGTATACTTATAGGTTTATTTGACTGTGGAATAATATTTACAGTACCAATTTAAATAGTTTTTGTAAATTTCATTATTAAAATGTTTTCTTTGACCGTTTCACTGCTATTGGATGGTACTGTCTGGTGTCCGGACAGTTGGTTACACGGACACTTTTGGGGCCAGCTACCTGAGTTGTGAATTCCAACCCTCTGATGATTGACTAACTCTGCTCTCATTATGGTAATTTAAGTAATTTCTTCGTAATTACATCAACTCTCTTAACAATACTATGGGCTTACTTATATATTGATAATTCTAAACATACTACTTAACAGATTTGTTAGATTCTTTCTGGTGTGAATCAGAGTTTATTATCTTAATGAGATCAGTGTCGGACCCAACTCAGGTAGCTCACCCCAAGAGTGTTCATGAGATGTCCGTGATACCAACTATCCGGTATCTGGCCTGTCCTACCCCCAGTGCTGGGTAATTTTCCCTACTTTACTAATTACGTCTCTAGACTTCCTAAACTATGTTCTAAGATATAAAAATAAAAGCCGAATGGAATGAAACTATGCTGATAATTACACACAAATACACCAATAAATTGTAAATAAATACTCTTCACTACACAAAATAACACACAGTAAATATTTACAACTATACTGAAAATTTACTCTTAAGACAAACGAGGAAATCAAAGAAAAAAATTATTTGTTTAAGAATATGATTGATCTAATGAAAACAAACAAGCCTTCATATGCTGAGATGTTAGCAAATGAGGTGAAGAAACAAGTTAAAATTCAGGATATAAAGATAACTAATAAATCTGATATCTCAAATGATGAAGTATATGGCAGTCACACATGTATTGGAAAACGAAACAATAATCCCGATTAGGCCCTAAATGTGTCATAAATAAAAAGAAAAGATAAACAAGAGTGCATTGTCTATATGGCGAGGATGTGGAAAGAACAAGTCAGTTTTATTATTAGTTATTTGGGAATTTCCATCGTTTGTGTGTTAAAATTTAACACACAACTGATTAAGTCAATTGCTGCAGGAGATGCAAGGCTCTGATTTGAGGTTGGGGTTTAAAGCAAAATTTACCCAAATTAAAAATGATTTGCATTTCCAATAAAATGGATAAAGAATAAAGAGGTTATTGAAGTAAATCAGACGAATTTTTGTAAATTTGAAGATAAATGTAAAATCGTACTTCTCTTTAACTGTGCTAATAATAAGAAGGGAGCAATTATAAACGTTTCAAGAGATCTCTATAAACATGTCTCAAATAACAAAGTATATGGTTTATATAGGATATCAATGAATGCTGAAGAGCATATTTATGATGATTTAAGCACCTCTATTTGCTACAATTGTGCAGGTTTAAATCATAGTGGAAAGATGTGTAAAAATATTCCTAATGTATTAATTGTGCGGTTGAACACAGGATTAAAGATTGTATACTAAAGAATCAACATCATTGTGCTAACTGCATTTTCACCAATAGTAAATTTGGTACTTATCTAACACCGATTATATGGATTTGGTCATTCGTTCATGTGTGATTTTATAAAAAAGATTAATTTTCCATTTCTGATACAGATTATCTAGTAAATCCAATAATTCCTAACTAATTGGAAACTTTTACTCCGTCAAGTAATATATTTACTAACTTAAGAGGGCACTGCACTCAGCCAGCCAGCCAGCCGCTCGGGATTGGATTTTAACATAGGAACAAAGTTTAAATCGGTGTTATATGATGAATAACACATTAAATAAAGTAAAACTTTACTATCAAATCATATGATTACATAACTCATTGCTTATAAACGTCTTAAAAAATAATTATTTGTATAAATGAATTTTTTATTATTAAAAGAAAGAAGTAAGTTTTCCATAAGAGGAAGGTATAATTTTACTGATTTTTGATTAGATATAAAAGTTCACTGTGACTATCGATGTTGTAGACAGTTATACAGTTTTAAAGTACGTTTCTTCAATAATGTTTCTGTAGAGATAAAAAAGTAGTTTTCATCTAAAATATATTTAAAAAAACTGTTTTTCCAGTACCTTACATTATTAATCACGATAGCGATGTGCAAGGAGTTCACCATGTTTCCAATAGAGCGCAGTAGTTTTGTACCGATGCGCGGAAGTAGTTTCTTTCTTACGCATCTACTGTAAATTATTCGATGACGTTCAATGAGTTGTCTGATTATCTCAACTCGTAAACGGGTTCAATGTTATTGCATAAGTTTATTCCAGTCTTCTACGCATGTGTGTAAGTGAAGCGACCCTTCCTTCAACCGCACTCCGAGTTTGATAATAATAGGCCTATAATATGTTTATATTGTTTTATTTGGTTAAAAAAAAAAAACTTTTATAGAATTTGTTGAAACTCAGGGGTCTGCGGGTAGTGATTTTTTGGTTCGGGTCGGGTAGTGAAATTTTTCACTCGGGCCGGGTAGTGAAATTTTTCACTCGGGTCGGTAGTGGTAAATTTTTCACTCGGGTCGGGTTGGGTAGTGAAATATCTCACCCGAGTTTGATCGGGTAGTGAAATATTTCACCCGAGTCTGGTCGGTAGTAAACGAAAACTCGAAGAAAGTGATTATGTTATATTTAGTAAATACATTTTTCCTCTGAATTTAGCACTTGCCTCAGAATTCTTAAATATTATATCACTACTGCATGGCTAGGCCTACTTAGTATGTTATTAGGTTAGTAAAAACGTATTATTAGGCTAATTGAAATATTTTTTTCTATCCCTAAAAATACTGATTGCTGATTTGGATTTATTTTCCGTTCGATTTGTATTGGTATTTCTCGCATGATCGCTATCTGTTACAAAACTAGGCCGTGCCGCACCGCGCTCTAAGTGGACGTGGCTCTCCAGCACGGCGCCGCGCCTCTCTACCGACCTAGTGGAAGACCAGCTTTAGAGCGCGGCGCAGTAGCTTTCTCCCCATTTTGATCACCTAATATTTAATCATGGTTTGACAGTATTCAAAAATAAAACTATTCTCTGCACTTTGTTATAATAATATTTAATTTTTTTTGCAAAGCATGTATTGATAAATTACTATTAGGCCTAGTTGTGTTAGCAATCTTGTAGTAGGAACATAAAAACTGGTGTTTTCAAAATAATAAATTTGAAATTGATATATAATTTTATACAGTTCTATTTAGAACTAAATTACCAAACTTTTTTAAATTTTGAAAAAAAATTATAAATTTTTACTACTTTTTGTTTAGGCCTAAAGTTTAACCTTTTCCTTCCGTTACTGAAATTTTTTTATTTCTTTAGTTAATAACTTTGTAAATTTTACATCAATCAATTTTTACTAGAATATATGAATTTCTTAAATCTTTTGATCATGGTCCCCAGAACATGACGTGATTTTCCCCCCTTCAAAAAGTCGGATTGATTTTAAACTTTGCACACTTATCAAGGACCGATGACAACGAAATATTAATTTTGTTGGGTGTAGTAAGTGAGCACTGATCATGGTCCC
>JAGFPH010011109.1:0-14969 GCA_018207615.1 Philaenus spumarius
ATTTAAGCAGTAAGGACCAAAGGGGCGGATCGCCCCGACGCATCAGAAACCCGTGGGTTAACCCAGAGTGGCCGATGCGTAGACGATAACCAATAATAATAAAATGGAACACCCATCATTAATAAATGATAACTTCAAACAGAGAACAAGTACAACATCTACCGAAAATATAAGCTACATTTGCGAGAGCGTAACAAGCTAAGAAGGTTTTTCCACAAAGCACACAGGGGCTGCTAATAGTCAGGACCACCTCAATAAACATAGCTTAACCCTCAAAGTGGCAGACTGCAGTCTCTCGGGCGCAAATGCAACCCGCTCGAACCTTAGCGAGAATCGGCATATGTTTGTATAATCGATAATTAAATCCACTTAAAATCATCCAATCGTAATAAAACTGGCACAATTGGAAAGGAAATGAATTAAACCTAAATTTTTTTATTTACAACTTTTTCGTAAAACGTATATTTACATACGTAATCATCGTTTTAAAATATGCATATCGGGCTACAGCTATTTCCTCACGCGAATCTGCATACAATTGTACTGTTATTTCCCACTTCTTCAACAGGCAACACCATTTACAGAAGTATTTCTTTCGAGATTATAAAGCTGCCATTGGATTCGTCAGATTTTATCTTTCTAATGGTGCCTTTCAATCAGATGTCACTATTTTACAGGATTAATTCAAAATATTTCTGTAAACCCTTGCAATTGGACAGTTTTCCAACCAATGAAACAGCCCATTTGTCAACAGAGATAACGTCTACAATTCCATATGTTTTTACAGATTTCTTGATACCATTTTGTAGAGAATCATTCGATCATTTTAACGGTGGGAAGTTAACTAGAAATAACCAGTTTTTTTGTTTGTCTAGACAGCAGTGGAAGTACATAATTAGGACAGTCTGGCGAGACCGGCCAGCATTTGTTGCTCCCACGGTATTCAAATGACCCTTTCTGTAAGTAGTATATCGACCGGCGACGTTTCATTAGATTGATGTCATTTTGTTTATTCAAATAAAGATAACTCAAAACACTTTTGTGCACTAAGGAAAGACAAGTATACCGTTCTTTTCTTTGATTTATCCTCTACACTTTGTTATAATAATATTTCTTTTTTGAGCAAAGCATATATTAGTAAATTAAGTTTCAATCTAGGCCCAGTTTTGTTAGCGTAGTGTATTTGGAACATAAAAACTGTGTTTTTCAAAATGAGAAATTTGAAATTGATAAATGTTTTTATACAGTTCTATTTAGAACTAAATTACGAAACTTTTTTACGCTTATGAAAAAAATACAAAAAAATGTTACTACTTGTTATGTAGGTTTAAAGTTGAACTTTTTCCTTTCGTTACTGAACATTTTTTGTTTCTTGAGCTAATAACTTTTTCAATTTCGAAAGAAACTAATTTTTAGTGGCATATTTGAATTCTTTGTAGTTTCTTCTACAAAAAAGCTATTGAACACTTTTGGATTGGGGTTCATTTACTATTTTTGGCGAATTTTTAAAAATATGCTTGCAAAACGCTATAAACGGGTTTTTCAATTTTAGCTTTAACCATGCCAGTTCTAGGGTTAAATTGTAACCGGGTTGACACAGGATACCTTAATGACTAAACAAAAGACACAAAATATGAAATGAGCCGTTTAAGGCGGAACTAACGCATTTCAACTATAAATCATGCGTCGTAGGTGGATGCTATTTTGGTTCTTGAGATTTACGAGTCAAAGACATATATTTCATTTTATAGCAGAAACTCCTATGTTTACAGAGATCAGGAAGCAACGTCTAAAGCCTATCCTTATATTATGATCAGCCAAGATTGTGGGCATTGCTTTGTAAATAAGTTTTAAGCCGATATTTTATAAATTACACTAAAATAAATGCAATTTTTTTCAGTAAAATGGGAGATCTAAAGAATAGTTTTGCATGGAAGAATAGGGGAGTAATTCTGTTTTTCGAATAAATAAAGGTAATTGTAAACCTATACCAACGAAATAAAATAATTCCCATCATTTGCACAAAAACTCTGGCTCTACAACAGAGCGTGCGTTAGGATCCAAATCACCATTATCCCCACCGACCTATACCGAACCAAAACCTACGTCCTAATCAATTGTCATTTCTGTAAAAATATCAGAGTATAGAATAATTTGTTTGCATTTGTCTAGCCGCAGGGTTTTTTGAACGAAGCGAGCAAGGGACGGAGACGAGTTATTTTTATTGAAATATTGCCATTTTGATCCGTTACGTAAATTTTTTACCTGAAAGGTTAAAAAATTTAAATAGCCGTCATTTTGAAATGAGTAAATTAAATCGGTTGGTTACTGTTCTCAAATTCGTTCCTTATTACACTAAGTACCGTTAAAAAGACAGTTAAAAAGATTGAGTTGAAATATTAACAAGTTTTAAAATTACGGACATTTAATATTTTAATGAGAATAACTAGAAAAACCATACATTTTTATATAAAAAAAAGAAGAGTAAATTTTTGTTGCCAGTTTAATACCCTATCCGATGATGGTACAATTGTAAAAACTATCGAACAAAGAGTAACAGTGATACAGCGCCCATTAGTTTGACACAGTTAACATCCATAGAAACAAAGTGTAGGCGGTAATTAATTTGCAAGAACGATCAAGTTGGACCCTTTGTCCGATATTTTTGACAGTTATTATACCATTTAAAAGAAAATTAAATGGGATACAAAAATAACTCTTGAAATTTTCACTAATACTCCTGGTTTCTCGGATATTCCCATTTAAAATTTTTAAATAGCTGCCCTTTTGAAACGGGTTATTGGAACATTCGTTGATTATTTTTTTCAAACTCATTAAATTTTTTTTTTATGAGCAATGTGTAAAATTTTAACTCAATCGGTTAAGGGTCAATCCATTTCAAATCGCAACAGTGTCTGGTAGAACAACACACAACACAATTGATAAACTATGCAATTAAATATCGTCTTTGTTTAACTCGCTAATGAAAATTGCAACTGGCAAGTAGTTACAACTAAAGTTTTAGATCCAAATACATAGAGAACCATTAATGTGTGTATTCTGTATGCAAGTGTAGTACAACAAATGTATCGGTAACTTAAGTTTAAAAATTGTAACTTATTTATTGTTAAAACTGCCCATTGTTATTTAAAAGTAGAAATATTTTATCATTCATTGTATGTAATGATTTAAACATCATTCCATCAATGTCAATTGTAATAATTTCAAGCCATTGTTTGCTAACTTGGCACTGCACGAGCATGTAGAAGGGTAGCGTTTTTACTGAAATTCACTGCTCTATTACTCCAAATGTAGTTGAGTCTCAGTGATAATTATTTTGTGAGGTATTCCTATTTGTATAAAGAACATTCTGTAAAATTTTCACTTGTTTTCATTCAGTCCCTTTTTAGATATTGACCTGAGAAAATTTACGTTTAAAGGCTTTCGGCCATTTTTGGAAAGCTCTAGAAAAAAAAGGAGTGCATTCTCAGGACTACAACTTACACTGCAGGTAGTTATATAAGCACTCAACACAGAAATAAAAAATTATCAGCGAGTCTTTTTTCCTTCATAAAATTTTATGGTCTTAAAAAGTAACGATTGATACATTTTTTCCAAGTTTTTAGAGGTAGAGTTTGACTAACTCTCTTGAATGATAGAACAATTAAAATAATGTATAAATGAAGTTCATTGCATGCTTAACACATTGGTTTTTTAATTATTCTGATATCTTTAAAAATAGCTTGGCAATTAAACTTTCCGCAAACCACGTTTTTATTAAATTTTGCCCGACCGCCATTTTAAAAATGGCTGCCAGAAAAAAACTGTGGTTTATAAAAAATTTTCAATTAGTGTTTTGTAACTACCTACCTATAGGGAACTCGTGATAAAAAAATCAGGAAAATAAAAAATGTTGAGCAACAAATTTTATTTATAATTGGGTGACTTGAAATGGAATGACCCTTAAGCAGTTACTAGAGATATAAATTATTAAGTAAAAAAAAACAAAATGGCGGATGGCTGGTAAAAGAAGCGTTTCTGAAAATACAGTTGAACTTGGTTTTAACGGCCTGCGGCTAATGCGCCAACTTAGACATAGCATCATTTGTTTTTAGGTCAGGCGAAATCGTTATCTTTTACGTTACTATAAACCCTTGTTTTAGCGTCAATGAATATTTTAACCACTCGGTTGTAACGTCATAAATCTACAAAATATCATAGTCAAACTTTGAATTCGCTTTCCTCAGAACTCCCCCTTTCCTTTGATTTCGGGCCGCCTATTTTCTCCCTCCTCAGAATCAAACCGCAAAATAAACAAACTACGTATTTTTTATCACACGTAAAACCTCCGGCGTATCCCATCAAAGTCGGTAGAGGGGGCGGAGTTCCATTACAAGCAACAAAGCTAACTCTCCCACCCCTCCTAAGGAACAATTCACACAGTATGTGGTGACAGTTGTGTGTAACTAAACCCATCATCTTGCTGGGAAAGTGTTCGGACAATAGAAAAGCGCGGCGAGACTCTTTCGTATAGCCAGGTAAGACATTTACTTAGTTGTGATCAGACAAATGTCCCTCCCCCCACAGTAATGTTGACACTTTAAAATTGTTGCGTGTTTTATAATACAGTAAGTTAATGTTTTAAACCCGCTCGAACCTTAACGAGAATTTGCATATATTTGCATAATCGATAATTTAACCCACTTACAATAATCCAGTCGTAATAAAACTGGCACCATTGGAAAGGAAATGAATTTACTTTAATTGTTGTATTCACAACTTTTTCGTAAAACGTATATTTACATACGTAATCATCGTTTTAAAATATGCATATTGTGTTACAGCAATTTCCGCGGACGAATCTGCATACAACTGTACTGTTATTTCCCACTTCTTCAACGTTGAAATCCCCCTACCGAAGTATTTATATAGAGATTATAAAGCTACTATTGGATTCTCCAAGATTTTATCTTTCTAATGGTGCCTTCCAATCAGATGTCACTATTTTACTCCATTTATTCCTAGAATGTCTGTAAACCCTTGCGATTGGACAGTTTTTCAACCAATGAAACAGCCCATTTGTCAACAGATAATACGCCTACTTTATCAAATGTTTTGACAGATGGATTTACACCATTTTGCAGAGAAAAGATTGACCTTTTTAACGGTGGGAACTAAACTAGAATAAACCAGTTTTTTTGTTTGACAGAGAGAAAAGTACATGATTAGGAGCGTTCTGTTGTGACCGATTGCTCGGTCTTGTTCCCACGTAATGCAAAGCACCCTTCTTGGAATTCGTCAAAATGTCATTTGATTCATGTCATTTTGCTATTCAAATAAAGATAACTCACTTTTGTGAACTAAGGAAAAACAATTATAACGTTCTTTTCTTTAATTTATACTTATTTACACTTTGTTATAGTAACTAGGGGAGACCCCTGCGTGCTCCGCACGCCAACCCCCGGTGCGACCTTCTAAAAACATATGTTATGTTTTATTTATAATAAAAGTGTAGGATTAATAAGAACCTCAAAACTTAAGATGGTAAATAATGTTAAATGTTCAAATCAAATTATTTCTTATATTTTATAACAGCAGTAATAATAAAGGTTAAAAGAACCAGTAAGGCTCAGGTCTACACTTAATCAGAAACCTAACAAAAAAGTTATAAATAATAACCTCAAAACTAAGATGGTAAATAATGTTAAATGTTCAAAACAAATTAGTTCGTAAATTTTATAATTTGAATAAATAATTCATTTCCTCCCTTATAAAAATCAATATTTACTTCCACAAAGCAGCTGTATTAGTTAGTTTCTTATTATAAACAGCTGTTTTGTATTAAAATGTTTTTATAACCTTCTGAATACTGTAATCATCGTTATTTACATCCACGAAATCAGCTGGATTAGTTTGTTTCTTATTATAAAATGCTGTTTTGTATAGAAATGGTTTTTAAATATTTTCCATGTTAATCTTATGGGGAAAACCCGACCTTTGAGATTAGCTCACGCCATTAAGGATAAGAATTTTTGACATCTAAAACCTTATTGCAAAACTACGAAATGAGATGAATTTTTTTGAAACCTCAACACTAAAATTGGTCCAGAAATAAGGGAGGAGTTGTGTTTACAAAAAACGGCTTCACGTATTATATATAAAGATATTTCATTTTTGGGCAAAGCATATATTATTAAATTTTGTTTCAATCTAAGCCTAGGTTTGTTAGCAATCGTGTACTTGGAACATAAAAACAGTTTTTTTCAAAATAAGAAATTTGAAATTGATAAATGTTTTTATACAGTTTTATTTAGAACTAAATTACGAAACTTTTTTACTCTTACGAAAAAAAATACAAAATAATGTTTACTACTTGTTATGTAGGCCTAAAGTTGAACTTTTTCCTTTCGTTACTGAACATTTTTTGTTTCTTGAGCTAATAACTTTTACAATTTCAAAAGAAACTAGTTTTCAGTGGCATATTCGAATTCTTTGAAGTTTCTTCTACAAAAATGCTATTGAACACTTTTGGATTGGGGTCCATTTACTATTTTTGGCAAATTTTTTAAAATATGCTTGCAAAACGATAAAAACGGGCTTTTTAATTTTAGCTTTAACCATGCCAGTTCTACGGTTAATAAACGTCATGAATAATGCAGCCAATAATATTAAAACTGAATACTTGTTTGTCCTTTCACTCGAGGTAACAAAAATACGATTTCCTGTTGATACACGGTTTCGTCAAAGATATGGGGTGGCAATCTGGGGGAATTCTGTTGAATCAATTCAAATATTCCGTTTAAAAAAAAGAATTTTACGCTCAATGTTCCATTCAAATTATAATCAATCTTGTACACATTTTTTCAAACAAAAAAAAAAACAAAACATAATATTTTAACTTTCCCTTGTATTTATATTGTAACACTTACATCCATGTCACAGAGAAAATAATAAAGTAAGAAATGAGTCAGCTGTTTCCTATAGTGACTAAAGGAACAGAGATTTGGTCTAAATGAATAAATGACGCAATACATAAATAATACTAATCATTTAATTTTTCATATAATTACATTTCTTAATGACGCAAAATAATTACAGTAGAATCATTTTTCTTAAATAAACAAATAATAAAACGTAAAAGCAGACTGTAAAAATAGGAAATACAAAAGCAGACTTAAAAAATATATTAATATATGATCGTGTGTAAAATGTGAGAATTATATAAAAACTTTATTTCAATGAGTAGTGCGTTATAAACGAACAATGTGAAGCGGTATTTAAGCCTATAAACAGTTCGATAAATAAATAAATAAAAAAGAATATAACAACAGTACATAGCACAATTTAATATGAATCAAAAACTTAATATGATAGTATGTAGAGTGATCATGGAAGCGATTGGAAGAGAGAGAAGGGATCAATCTATGTATGTGAAAGAGCACAGATGTCACAAGATACGGAACGTTCTAAAACGTATTGGTTCTTCACTGGGACGAGGCGGAGTGTATTGCAGGCGGCGTCCTTCCATCAAGATGGCGATATAGCTGGTGCGAGTTGCACAAAGTCGGCGAATAAAAGTGCAAGAAATGTGGTTTTTTCTTGTAACAGGGTGACGAGTTTTGTCACAAAGTAAAGCAAATGTGTCTTTGAGTTGTTGTAGTTATCAGAAATCGAGTTGATCAAATGGATTAAGTGTTTTTCAACACATAACCTTTTCCATGTGCTTTGGCGGGATTATGTAAGGTAGGCTTCAGAGGTGAATTGTGTAATCGACGAAAAAAATCCTAGGTACGGACAGTGCGACGAACATAATAAGTGAAACTGTAAGTAATAATGGCCATAAGACATTTTTTTTAGTCTGCAAATGTAGAATTTTTTATTTTTTAAAAAAGGGTAACTTCTTTCAACTTTTATTGCGTCATCACTTAAGATATGGTTCCCAAAACTTTGTACAATTGTAAATAATTTCTTGATTTGTTTGTATATGTGTATCACTATGTTTATGTTTCTTAATTGCTGTAAATATCCATTTTTGATCATGTTTGAGTAAATAATTGTTGTCTTGCCGCAATGCCTTGAATTTCTTTATATAGCCACGAATATCCGTTTAGCCACTACTTTAATTAGCCAGGTTCCCACCCCTAAGAAGATAGAATTAATTAACAAGTATTTTTCAGTGATTAGTAATTAAAAGTAAATATATGCAAACAGAGCATAAGTGAGGTTATATGTGGATTGTCGCAAATTATCATGATTATTTTTTTTATTATTAAGATTATGGGAGTCAAGTGAAGGTGATTTTTAAGGTGAATTCAAGTAAGGTGCAAATAAGTAAGGTGAGTTGAAGTAAGGTGAAATATTTAATATTGTTATACGTTGAAGTTGGAAGAAAGAGGTTATGGAGAGTTAAGGTGGGTGATGATTATTATTGAAATGAGGCAATAGGCCTAGGAGGTGTATAAGCGATTTTAAGTGGTACGTGAGCGACGATTTTTGTTCTTTAAGGTAAATAGGTAAAGGAGGTGTTGAGGAGATATTAGTAGGTATTAGATAATCCACATATAGCATTTTTATTTTGATTTAAAATATATTTTTTTTTAATTTTTGAACTTTTTATCGAACCCCATTTTTTTTTAACACAGTATAACTTAACATTTTATTTTATTTTTGTAACCATAAGTTACAAAATGGCGTCCAACTCGGGGGCTATTAAACGAAGGCGAGATGGATGTCGTGGCGACTTTGAGGATTTTTTGGGGCGTTGTGGCAAGCAACCAACAATCTCAAATTGATAAATATAATTCTAAATATGGCAAATAGAGTTGAAATGAACGATTCAGGGTTAGGCCTGGATCAGTCCATCAGTGTGCAGGATGAGGTGGTAAATTCAGAGATGAGTGAGATAATCAAAGAAAATGTGAGTGAGGTTAGGTCAAAAGAAAATTCAAATGATAGTGGGTTGGATGCAATAATGTGCTTGATGAAACAAATGAATGATAATTTAAATAAATTTAAAGAAGAAAGCAAAGCAAATAATGACAATTTAAGTGCAGAGAATAGAGAGTTAAGTTTAAACTTAAAAGAATTAAGTGTAAAGTCAGAAGTAAACAATGATAGTTTAAAAACTGAAATAAAAAATTTAAGTGTAAAATCTGAAGCTAGTTATAACGATTTGAGTATAAAGTTGCAAAATGAGATGGAAATAATGCGTAAGGAATGTAGAGATTTAAGAACGGAGAGTGACCTAAAATTTAGTGAACTTGTTAACAGCATGAATAGTAAAATAGGGGTAATTGATAACAAAGTAAATGAAACTGCCAGATCTTTTGAAAATAAGTTAGAATACATAAATGAGAGCTTAACTGATAAAGTAAAGGTAGTGGAAGACAAATGTCTTGAAATTAATGGCAAGGTTGAAAATGGCCTAATTAAAATGAATGAACAAATGGATAAGAAATTTGTTGTAGTAAATAAAGATATAGAACAGGTGAAACAGAAAACAAAAGATCTGGAAGAGGATTTTACTAGTAAAATAGATTCTAAATTTAAGAATGTTAGTAGTAATTTGGAAGAATTTAAAAATGATATTGAAACAAGGTTAGACAGCAATTCAGTAGTTATGATTGGTGATGCAAGAAATGAAACGGTAGTACCAGATTTTTACCATGAGAAAAGAGAACCGCATCCAAAAACATTTTTGAATGCTTTAGAAATGTTTAACAAATGTAGACAAGATAAGTGGGAGTTCAAAAAAGTATTGATTAGAAAATATTTTAAAGAGGAAGCAGAAATTTGGTTTGACGTTCACAATGTAGAATGGAAAGATTTTTCGGAATTTAAAGTAGCTTTTTTGAATAGATTTTGGTCTCAGGACAAACAGGAGAATCTGAGAGTAAAAATAATGTTAGGTAAAGTTTATCAGGGACAGGTTAGGGATATACATAACTATGTAATCAGGTTATTTCATCAAACGCAATTTTTGGACCCACCAATGCCAATGGAAACATTCACGAGGCATATAGTTAAACAATTACCTAATGATTTAAGACTAGTGTTGTTGGCAGCAATGCCCGATAGTTTGAATAGGTTAGAAAAAATCATCATGGATTGGCAAGAGAGCCAAAAACATGTTAATGAAAATAGAAATAGTAATCCAGAGGCTAACGTATTTCGTAAAGAAATTAATCAAAATAGGCCATTGTTCTTCCAAAATAGGCCATTCCAGCAAACTAGGCAAACATATGACAATAATAGGTCAACATTTAACCAAAATAGGCCACCTTTTGAACAAAATAGAACATTTAACCAAAATAGGCCACCATTTAATACGAACAATAGTGGAAATGTAGCCAATAGGGCACAGAATGGACAGTATAATAGGCCACCGGGTGATTCTAATAGATATATGGCAGGTAATGGTAACAGTCAAAATAGACAAACCTCACCTGGGCGAAATAAGGGAAACGAACATCGACAATAATACAATCGGCTGGTATTCATTTGTCGGAACAAGACAAGCCGACGGAATCTAGTGTTAATAGAATTTTGACGACACACATACATAATAGTAACAATAATAATAATTTAAAGTTAGAGTCAAATGATATGCTAATAAATGAAAATAATTTCACTGAAATTAAATCTAAACCTATTAAGGGTGACATAGTAGAAATAGAGATAGAAGTCTTTAATAAAAAATATTCTTGTATAGTAGATTCTGGTTCAGAAGTTACTGTAGTAAGTGAAAATATTTTCAAAGAATTGGTAGAATTAAGCCAAAATAAAATTATGGAATTACCAGTGTCAAATCTGTTAATAACTGGAGTAACTGGCACTAGAAGTAAGAGAATTTCAAAACAAATATGCTTAGAGGTTAAGATAAACAATAAAACTTTATTAATGAATTTTTTAGTAATTAATGGGCTAAATTTAGATTTTATAATGGGGTGTGATTTTTTGGAAAGTTGTAGAGCTAGAATAGATTTTGAAAACAAATTGATACATTTTAAACACGAGAACGTTGAAGTAGATACAAAATTCATTAATAAAGAAGAAATGTATGTGTGTGGTTTAAAATTGTGTAAAAATAAAAATAATGTTGTTTTTGAAGAGACAAATATGTTTAACAATATAGAGTCACAAATGGAGGACACGGTTTATTCTTTTTATAATGAGGCAATGTATAGTAAGGACAATTTGGAAATATTAGAAAACGATCGGGAATTAGAGTGGGAACAAAATTTAAGGGAAGTAATTGATAGTAGTAACTTGGGGAATGAATTAGAGCAAAGTAAGTTGGCCACTGTTTTGAATTATTATAGGGATATTTTTTCAGATAAAGCGGGAAAAATAAGGGATTTTAAGGCCAAATTAAACATTAAGCCAAATGAACCATTTATAAATAGGTCATATGCAGTGCCTCATTCGAAAAGAGAAGCGGTGCACTGCGAAATTGAGAAAATGATAGCGAACGACATTTTAGAAAGTTCAAGCAGTCCTTATTCAAATCCCTTAGTATGCGTCATAAAAAAGGACGGCTCAGTTAGGTTATGTCTCGACGCAAGACAAGTAAATAAATTAATAGTACCTGACAGGGAAGCACCTGAGAACATTGATGACTTGTTACAAAGATTTGAGGGGGTAAATTACATTAGTAGTATTGACTTGGTAAGTGGGTTTTGGCAAATAGAATTGGATGCAGAATCCAGAAAATATGTAGCGTTTACTTTTAATGGGCGAAATTTACAATTTAAAAGGTTACCGTTTGGTTTGAATATAAGTACCTCAGTGTTCAAGAAAGGGTTAAGCCATGTCATGGGACCAGAAGTCCAATCTTTTGCTATCATTTATGTCGATGACATCTGCATAGCGTCAAGAACGTTTCATGAACACATTGAACATTTAGCAAGACTTTTTGAGAGATTAAGACAGTTCAATGTTACAGTAAAGCTTAGTAAATCTAGTTTTTGTAAAAGGGAGATTAATTTTTTAGGTTATCACATTTCAAATTTGGGTATAAGGGCAGATGAAGAAAAAGTTAGAGTCATTCAATCATTTCCAGAGCCAAAGAACTTAAAACAGTTACAAAGTTTTTTGGGTCTGTGCAATTACTATAGAAAATTTAGACAAAACTATGCAGAGTTAACGGCACAATTTCGACATTTGTTAGGAAATAATGGTAAAGCTAAAAAACAATGGATATGGAGAGAGAAAGAAAGAGAAGTGTTTAACAAGATTAAACAAGAGTTTTTAAAATGTGTTATGCTGAAACACCCGAACTTCAGTGAGACTTTTTACATGAGCACCGATGCCTCAGATATTGCTTTAGGAGTTGTATTGTATCAATTAGACCAGAATGGTGATAAGATGGTGATAGCATTTGCCAGCAGAAGCTTGCAAGACTTCGAGCTGAGATACACCATAACAGAAAAAGAACTGTTGAGCATTCTGTTTGGATGTAAGAAATTTAGAAACTACATCTTAGGAAATAAAACGATAGTAAGATCAGATCATAAGGCGCTCATGTTTCTGAAAAATTGTAAGTTGACTCATGGGAGATTGCTTAGATGGATGTTATACCTTCAAGAATACAACTTAGATATAGAATACTGCCCAGGTAAAGAGAATATAGCTGCAGATGTTTTGTCAAGAACAAGTAATAAAGATATGGTTAGAAAAAATGAAGAGGGTGTGCTAAAGGTATATAATGCTAAATTAGAAAAACAATGGAGATTTAATGATAAGAGAATTAAGAAAATGTTTGAAAAATTAGTAATTGAACAACAAAACGATGTTAAATATAAGCAGATAATAGAAACTTTAAATGACAGAGATCAAAATTATAGTAAATTAAAGAAATATTTCATAATTTATAAGAATGTATTGTTTAGAAGATATAATGATTCAGATAGTTATAAGATATGTTTACCATTGGTTATGTTAGATAGCATAATAGATGACTGTCATGAAAGGTATGGTCACATTGGCAGCAGCAAGTGTTACCGTATCTTGAGAGAAACATTTAGTTTTCCGAAAATGGAAAAAATTATAAAAAACAAATTAAGGGGATGTGTACTTTGTCAAAAAAGCAAAATTAGTAATCAAAAGCAAGAGGGACTAATGAAAAATATAATACCGAGTAAACCATTAGATCTAATCGCGGTTGATTTGTTTGGAGAGTTGCCCGTTGGGAGGGGAGGCGTTAAATATATTTTTGTCGTGTTGGATGTTTTTTCTAAATTTGTTAAATTATATCCCATAAAGAGGGCAATCTCGAAAGTTTTGGCAGAAAAAATAACACAGTGTTACATGGTAGAAGTAGGAAAACCGAATGTCATTCTAAGTGATCATGGCAGTCAATTTCAGTCAAATGTTTGGTATGATACTTTAGGATGGGAAGGCATTCACATCAGACACACATCTGTATATCATCCACAAAGCAATCCCAGCGAAAGATGCATGAGGGAGTTAGGGAAAATGTTTCGAATATATGTAAATGAACAGCATAATAGATGGCCTGAATATGTGTCATTCATAGAGAGGTGCATAAACTATTCCATACATGACTCTACGAACTTTGCACCCTATGAGATTATGTATCAGAAAAAATGTCCAAGGATATATAGGAATTTGGTAGAAAGCCCAAATCAAAATGAAATGAATAACGACGAAAGGTTAGCGTTAGTGAGGAAGCAACTTAGGTTGAAGGCTGATCAGCGTAAGAGATTACATGATAAAAATGTGAAACCCATAGTATATGAGGTTGGAGATTTAGTGTTAGTGAAAAATCACTATTTGTCGTCGCAACTTAAGAAAGAAATAAAGAAGTTCTTTCTATTGTATAGAGGTCCATATAAAGTGAGAACAAGAAAGATGGAAAATGCTTATGTTTTGGAGGAGATAGAGACAGGAGAGGAAGTAGGCACCTATAATGTGGTGGAATTGCGAAAATTCTATGTTTCAACGAACCTTGCTACGCCGTAGTACTTGTATTAGGTGTTAGTTAATAAATAATGAGAACATAGATAGATTAGCATGTTATATATGATTATATTATGAGAAATGATTATGTAAGATTTGATAGATAATTTAATCCAAGTTTGTGTGTTGTAGCCAGGCATGGCCCAACGCGTCATCATTGCGGGTCATAGAGATAGCAATGTTGGGTCATGTCTGGTGATTTCAAGGTACGGCGTCCTTTAAAAAACGGCCAAGTAGCTGATGTTCACTCACCATGGTGAACATCAGCGATGTATGTTTGCTGGTGTCATAAACCTCCATAGTTATAAGGATGGTGTTTGCTGACGCACACCATCACAAACTTGTTTTTATGTACATATACATACACCGTTGAATAGTTTATATTATTTATTCTTTCCATTTTTGTCTGATTATTGCACTCTGATGGAATGATCCATGTACGTTGTCTGAGAGGGGGTCATTGCCATTTTTGGAGGTCTTATTCACAATTTGATATGTAGGTGATGTGTTGAATTGGTATAAATGTATGTAAATGTAAATGTAAATTTGAATATTGTGAAGGATTTGATTTGTGGTGTGAATGATTGATTTAAAATGTGTTAACTAAGAGTGATTGAGTGTAGAGTTGCCACAGGTTATAGATGAAAATAAGTGAATTTTATTTGTTGTCATGATAATTTATAATGAGTGAATTTTGATTTGCAATTGATGTATAGTGTTAATTTGCAGGAAATATTGAGCCTGATAATATGTTGAGAGATGGACAATAAAAAACTCTAACACCTAAATGATTACAATGATGTATAATTTGATTGATAATCTTGATAATGAATAATGATATGTAAACTTGATTTTTCAGTTATGTTGGTTGTAATACTTAATTGTGAAACTTAATTTTTATGTGTAACTGATTTTTAATGTTGTTTGATTGTGATATTTGATTTTGGTGTTTGATTGTTTTGAGTTTTTTGAATTTTTTGAATTTTTGA
>JAGFPH010011109.1:15069-28527 GCA_018207615.1 Philaenus spumarius
CTCTGTGATCCTATAACGCTTGTACTTTTCCTCTTGAGGTAGAGAACTTTAAATAAACAATATTGCCACAATTTTAATGATCTTGGAAATTTGAATTCCAAACTGTTTACCTAACTCAGGATGAGTCGGTGATTTGCCTGACAAAACTATTTATTATGTATTACTAGCTGGAATGACCCGGCTTTGCACGGATAAACAAATCAAAGTTAAATGCATTTAATAAAAAATATAAATTATATCAATAAATATATTACACTATGTATTTCTTATGGGGATTTTTAGTAACTTTGACCTCCCCCAAACCTCCCCTAAATTTAAATTTGTTTTTAAAAACTCTTTCTTAGCGAGCACCTAGGGCCCTAGAGGAAGCTACATAATAAATTTCATTCCAATCCGTTCGGTGTTTCTTTTTAGTAACTTTGACCCCCAAACCCCCCAAAAATTTCGAATTTTTAAAACCCTTTCTTAGCGAGTACCTAGGGCCCTTGAGGAAGCTACATACCAAATTTAATTCCAATCCGTTCGTTGGTTTTTTGTAGTAACTTTGACCCACCAAACCTCCCCTAAAATTTTGAATTTTTTTAAACACTTTCTTAGCGAGCACCCATGACCCTAGGGGAAGCTACATACCAAATTTCATTCCAATCCGTTCGGTAGTTTTGAAAAAATCGTGATTTAATAACTTTGATCCCCCAAACCCCCCCTAAAATTTCAAATTTTTTGAAACCCTTTCTTAGCGAGCGCTTATGGCCCTAGAGGAAGCTACATACCAAATTCCATTCCAATCTGTTAGGTAATTTTGGAGAAATCGTGATTTAATAACTTTGATCCCCCAAACCCCGCCTAAAATTTCAAATTTTTTAAAACCCTTTTTTAGTGAACACTTATGGCCCTAGAGGAAGCTACATACCAAATTTAATTCCAATCCGTTCGGTAGTTTTGAAAAAATCGTGATTTAATAACTTTGATCCCCCAAACCCCGCCTAAAATTTCAAATTTTTTAAAACCCTTTCTTAGCGAGCGCCTATGGCCCTAGAGGAAGCTACATACCAAATTCCATTCCATCTGTTAGGTAATTTTGGAGAAATCGTGATTTAGTCATTTTTACCCCCCAAACCCCACTAAAATTTCAAATTTTTTAAAACCCTTTTTTTAGTGAACACTTTTGGCCCTAGAGGAAGCTACATACCAAATTGTATTCCAATCCGTTCGGTAGGTTTTGATAAATCGTGATTTAGTAACTTTTACCCCCCAAAACCCCCCTAAAATTTCAAATTTTTGGAAACCCTCTCTTTGTGTGCGTCTAGAGCCATAAAGAGTATTTATGCTAAATTTCATGTTTGTATGCCTCGTGGTTTTGGAGAAACTGTGATGAGTCAATGGTATTTGGCTTTTATAAGTATAGATTTAATCTACACTGCTACATGACTAATCAAAACCTATTGAATATTGTTGTTTGCTGTTATCATAAATATTGTGAACAATAATAATAAACTAGAAAGTTTGCGCCATGACTAAACGGATAACGTAGTGTATAACATTTTAACGGGCGTAATAACGAAGCAGTGTTAAAGGGCATTAAGACCGTAAGGCTTTGGATTTATTTCTTATAAGAATTCTGTTAAACCTTAACATTAATTTTATCCTACCAGAACAGTTTTGAACACTTCAAGGAATATTGCCGTTCTGGAAAGTAGGAAAATGTTATGGTGATAGGACTGACCATAATGACACTGAATATAAAGAGATTTTAAATCATTACAAAATCAAATCGTTCAAGTTTGTTATAAAAAATCAAAATTATGCAAACTCAATTTATAATTACAGTCGATTATCAGAGGTGATTGAGACCTCAGATAAACTAAAACTCGGATTTTGCGGTAGGCCATAAGAAAACCATTCAGGTGCGAGTTCCCGCATCATTTATGTCACGCAATAATAGATAGACTGATAAAAAACAAAAAGAACAATATAAAAAAAGACAAACCGAAATGAAATATACAAGCGCTGAATACCATGGATTGTTGGATAATGCCGCAGACAGAATATTCCAAAAACAAGGTTACAAACTGGCCTTCAAAACTAAAAATAACTTAGCTAAAGCAATCAAACCAAAACCTAAAGATGACTGCCCTTATAACGCAAGTGGAATATATAACCTTACTTGCAATAATTGCGATAAACATTACATCGGTCAAACAGGACGAACATTCAAAACACGTTTCAAAGAGCGCATTCCTAATGGTAAATCTGACCCAACCCATTCTAAATATGCCGAACACCTAATAGATACTGGCCATACATATATCCAAAATAATATGCAAATTTCAAGTAAATGTTCTAAAGGACCAGCTACGAACGTCCTTGAGGATTTTCACATTTATAAGGCCACAATTTCAAACCCAAGCTTACTGTTGAACGATAAAATCCATTTTCAATCCAATATTTTATTTGACAATATCAAATCAGAACCAACCCCCTCCTATCGCCAAAATAACCTACTGAATACGTTTCAATACGTAAGATAGACTAGATTAATCAGTGCTGAACCAATGACGGACCGCAATGCGCGTGCGAGAGTCTTTATCCGTACGTCTATCCTCGTATCTGTGTTCGACATGTATAGTGTTTGTGTTCGTAAATTGTGATTAACAATTTAATGTTGTTTTGACGTGAATTAAATTAAATGCAAAACATTTTAATAATTATAATCGGTTCGACAATGCCTGAGAAATAGGCGAAACGATCGTCAAACAAAAATAGAGCGATCAAACAGGACTGTGAGCAGCATTTCACGGAAACAAGGTATTTATTTATTATTTACGTCGATATAGGCTGATTTGAAGCCATACTTGCATCAAAATCTATTTTATTTGGCTTTAAATAATAAAGTTTTAAATAAACAAAGACGATTTGATGATGTACTAAAATGAAAGAAATTGAATACTGCAAGCTACTGTGATAAAAACCACAAAAATAATGCCTCTGAAGTGTTTTCATGCTCAGTTTTTTTCATCGATTGTCTAGCCTCTTCTTTATTTGAATACCGTTGAGATACCTTTTCAATTTCGTTTCCAATCCCCAACATTCACTTCCCCAATACCTAAGCCACTTTTCTTATTGAATCACCTCCATCTAATCGTTTAATTACTTCCCATTTTTTTATTTAAAGATAAAACGACACGCTTTCCACTCATAATGACACTCTCATTCACAAAGTTTAACACCGACCAAAAACAAAATACAGTAGCAGAGGGAAGAAACAACTCGTGGGAAAGGATGGTGAGTCCTAAATACGATGCCACGAGGAGGGGAATGTATTACAAGCCCCAAGACGGCTTCATCATTCACTATACTACCTGTGCGCTAAAGGTCACCGTACTACTGCGTTGGATAAGGAGCGCGCAAATGTTTTCATGATATACAAGGCAAACGACAGTTTTGTTTTCTTTCTGTTCAATCTAACACACATTTATTATAAATTCACTTATTAAGAAATCCTCTCAAGCTATGAATGCTTTATTGAAATCAATTCAGTTAACTTACATTTATTTGTAAGTTAACAAAATTGATTTTGACAAAAGTTTTTTTTTTTAATTTGCCTTGGGTAATTTAAGTTTTTGGTCGGTGTTTCGCTCATGCGCGCTAGTCTTCCTCGTTCACCGGCTCTCAATTGTCGCCATTTCGGTTGCTCTACATTGTATTTTCAGTTTTTGTTCATATTTGAAATGTTTAAAACAATTACTGATCCCGCCGAATGTGAGATTTGCGCTGCAATTCAAATTTTGAACGCAAGGAATGTGAAACCGGCCAAAATCTGTTGTCAAGATAAAGATGTTTACGGTGAAGAAGCGACGAGCGATGGAATGGTGAAAAAGTGGATTAGAATGTTTAATGAACCCGAACAAATGTCCACAACGAGGCTCGGAGTAGTCGGCCTTCTGTTGTGAAACTTAGAGAAAACTACGGCGTGCAATTCAAAACAAACTGAGAGGAATGTGTTGCTCCATGACAATGCTCGGCCCCATACTGCCGATGACACTCAAACGGTGATTTGAAAGTTTTGTTGGGAGCAGTTCGATCGCCCGTCGTACAGCCCGGGCTAGGCGCCTTCCAATTACCACTTGTACAAGCAGCGAGACCGAGACCTAGGTGGCAAGCTTTAGATCTGACGACGAGGTGAAAAAGGCTGTGGAGTCGTGGCTATCGACACTGGCGGGAAGTTGCTATGGAGAAGGTGTAGCTGGTCACCCACTACGACAAGTTTAGTGTATGAACAATGGTGGAAACTATGGAGAAAAATAGTTTAAGGTCATCTATACCTTGCGTAAAATAGCAAAAATATGCACTTCGTACTACCGTGATTCGGACGCCGTTTTTCAACCTAAAAAGTTGTGAAACATCTTAAATTGTTCTTAAAGGCTTTGTGCTTTTGTCTTATATCTCATAATTGAAAGACATCGTCGGCAACTCCTTTTAATCAACAGTTTAAATGAGTAAACATCGATTATTTTTAACGCATATTTTGGGAGTTTTAATCAATAATTTCCATATTTTAAGCTAACACGTAAAAAATATAAAGCCTTCTTTATTAACTTAAAGTAGTTTCCCAGATTATTAATTTATAAATAGAATCCGAAACATGGTATTACGAATGCATGTTTCAACGATTTTGCGGCTTGAGTCAGGCCTTTTGCATTGAAATCATACTGTACACTCCGGTGTTTTCTTCAAGGTAAAAGAAGAGCCTTAAGGTATGCTCTTTCATGCAAAAATACAATTGGCTTGAAAAAATATTGCTTTACTATTTTTTTTTTTTTTTTCGAAACGGTACTTAATATTAATAGAAATCATGAAAGGTCGTATAGTTTGTGACTTTTGAATAGCAGACTGTAGACCCTGTTGGTATGTTAATAAATGCAATTCCGTCTTACCTTGCCCTGCATGATCAGTCGAATGGTAAGGGTGACTGTGGGGTCATCATTGGGGAATGTCTTCTCACTGTCCATGGCAGGTGTTTGGTCGGAAATACTGTATCCTTAAGTTACACAGGGTTTAAACAAAAACACTGCTCAATTCAACCTGCAACAAAAAGAAAACTCTCATTACTAAAAGCATGAAACCACGTAAAATCTGAATTACTACAAAACTAGGCAACAAACTCTACGATTTTGTGGGTTGAAATAGTTTTATTATAGGCCTAGGCCTATTTTATTATAATCCTAGAATCGATAGGTTAAATTCCCAGGATGATAAGCGATTTTAACACTTCGTGCAGCTGTCGGTTTGAAAAATCATAAAAAATAATTATGTAACTAAATCATGTTCTATGCATAATTTTTTTCAGAATTAACTACAGAACATGATATTATAACTAATTCACCAATCTGTATCCATAAAATGTTATTCTTTGATGAATGAGTAATTCTTTCTTTCACAAAAAGATATTTTTCACTTTCACAGTTGTATACAACACAAAAATAGTTAGTATTTCATAAAATTAATAGCACGCACTGTAGCATTTCAGGCAGCTGGGTAGCGCACGGCATTTAGATTTCTATTTGGCCAATGTGCAAACTTAACTATAACCCAACTATCAATTATTTTACGATAGATTTGTAGGATATAATCTAATAAATTGATTAGTATAACTTTCATCGAGATATAGTTAACAGAGGCAGGGATATTTTGATGGATATTTAATATTTTTTATGGATATTATGATACAAATATTAAAAATCAGGGCTAAGACACAAAATTAGAAGACTACGTAGAATCACAGTAGCAAATTTTGAAGAGTAGAATAACATACATGTACATATATTTAATTAATACACAAGCAAGATTTTGTTATGCCTAGTAGGCCTACTCAGAAAGTAGGCCTACATACATAATTTTAATGATTGATGATTTTTGTTTGTTTTTTATTAAAGGCAAAAACCTTAGCGGTCATCATCGCCTGGAAAACACAAGCATACAATTAGTGCTCACAAATTAAACAATTGGAACACACACTAAGCACAACAGTTAATTCCTAAGGGCTCCTTCACACGAAGCCACTTAGCAGCGCCACTAAGAAGCGCTTCCGTCGACTAAAGCTAGAAATAAATGGAAGGTTTCACACACCGCCACAGTCACTAAATTAGAAGCGCGACTGCCTGTTACGGAATTTGCCTTCGCCACAGATCTCGGCGATTAAAAGTAGCGCTGCTGCTGTCGAAACATTGTTTTAAATAGTAGGTTTCACACGTCGCCACTTTTGTAGTCGCTCGAAGAGCAGCGCTGCTACGCGCCACCGGTAGCGCGTCGAAGCGCTGCTGGCCGGCGTTAACACAATATCAGTCTTGATGGATCAGCTGAAACTTGCAAATGTGCTTAAGTTTTATTTATTGAAGAATCGAAAATCAGTCCACATAGCATTCAGACCAGTTATGGACCAAGACGTCCTTCCGGGCCCAGACGATGTTTCGTCGAATCAAAGTGATTTTTCGACTGATGTGTTTAACATTTACAAATAATTGACTGAAGACTAGAATTATGTTAGTTAAATGCATAGTTTACTATCAATATATATATATAAATAAATGTGAAAGTTTGTATTTTTGTAAATGTTCTTAAGGGGAGTCGGAAGGTCCTATGTTAAATTACGTAAACAAAGGTACATTTATTTCAGGAACCAAAAAAGATAACATCATATTTAAAAAAAAAAACTATATTTTAGAGTATACCTTTCTCTACAATTTAACACAATGATTTCTCAAAATAACTTATAGTAAAATTATTGTAAGTTTTTTCACAAACGTCAAAACAATTTCAAAATTTGAGTCATAAGAAGTCATTTATTTTTTTTCAAACTAAATTTTTTTTAAACCCTCGTGTTAAAATGTGCAAGTTATTATACCAAACAAACCAACAAAAACATATTGAAACATCTCTTATGGTTTCCGAGAAAAATGTTCCTTTGTAGAAAAAATCAAGACTTTCGGGAAACGCAGTTTAAACTTTAATACTTTATTTTAAAAGCAATTAGTTTTACCTTAATACTGTTTGTTGCATTGAAGTACAAAGAGCCTATAAAAAATTATCTGCTCAACATTTTTTCATGAAATTGGATTTAAATTAAATCTTAAGACCTAGCTTATACAACATAATAAGCTAAACAAATTTGTTTTGTTTTTTTTGCCTAGGGGTCATATCTGACTCTCCTTAACATTATAGTTTAAAATCCATTTTTAGAAAAAAAAATTGTCTAAATTAATGTCTTTCTTAAACCATATTTTGAATATAAACGAGAAGCGACACAACTTGCGTGGAAGCGCCACCACGGCCGTAGCAGCGCCACAACGCCTACTACTGAGAAGCACTGCTAAGTGGCTTCGTGTGAAGGGAGAACCAACCACCGAGAAGCGCTGCTAAGTGGCTTCGTGTGAAGGCGGCCTTACACTATTAAAACTCGTTAACAAAATAAAAATAGGTAATTTGTACAAAACAAGTGTCTCTAAATATTACTAATCACATTCAAATGATGCAGAAACCAGATCAGTAATGCATCTATTACACAGGATCTGTGTTAAGATTTTCAAAATCACACAATTTGTATTTATTTTTTTATTAAATTGCCAAAATTTAAAAAAAATGTACATTTATAACCTACAAAAACCTATTAATTACCATAGCAAACAATTGCATTTAATGACATAAAACACATGATTTGGGTCACAAGCTTAAGGGTCTGCTGTAGTGGTGGCCATCTTGGATTTTTATCCCATAAGAGCAATGTTAAATTTCAAATCATTTATTTCGTTTTTCATAAAATTGTTTGTAAGGTCTCATTTTAAGCACAATTACAATACGCATCAGTTTTGCATTTTCGATTTAAAAAAATGATTTTCTTTTGTTATGTAATTGACATTTTGTAAGTACAAAGTTTGAATTTTTCTCCTAACACAATAAAAAATTAATAATGAAAAGTAATTTGCAAGCCGGATCCGAAATTTTATAAAGAATATTCAGTTTTTTTTTTCTTCAGAACTCAATTACAAAAGATGGATTTATAAAATGGTTTAAAATGAGGCAATGTCAAAGCGCTCAGCCGCAAGAAATTGCACTGTTTAGATACGGTTATAGAGAGAAGCGCTTGCGTTTCCGGTTGCTTTCTCGTTTACTGGAGCAGACCCTTAACATCACAATTTTAGGTTAGGCCTAGACCGAACACACATGTTCCCGCTTTTTATAGGTTAGGTTAGCAAAATATGAATAAAAACTAAAGAAATGGATTATATTTAATTCAAATATTATATATTTTATTAGATATTATATTGTTTTAAATATATTTCATGATAAACCAAATTAAATGTGACCGAGTAGGCCAACTAAAAATTACCATCCACATAATTTGTTTAATAACTATTTACTAAGCCTGTGATAGGCTAAGTGTTTTCAATGATTCTCTATTTTAAGAGCAAATAATAATAGAAGCTAGATAATTTTGTATTAGTAAAAAACGTGTGTGTAAAAAGAAATTTCTCTTTCTATAATTGTAATTATTGTAGATTACGTTAAATTATTTTACCCTTAATTGGGCGAGAGAAGCAAGCAGGTTTCCCCAGCACATTTAAATCAGCTTTAGTAGGCCTACTTAATATCTTTAAAGGAGAAGAACGTGGAATATATACAATACACGATATATATATATAAAGGCCTAGTTTTGGAAAATGGTGAACTTTAACTAGGCCTACTTCTATTTTGAAATGGATCAATTTCAATTAGGCTCAAACTGTTTTAACATTTGAAACTTTCTGTTTAGAACGTTACGTCTTTCATTTCAAAAGCTTTACAATTGAAAAAAATCCAATGTAGAAAAAGATTGTAAAAAAAATGTTTTTTTCATCTACTCTACAGAATGATGAATTCTTTGACAAAGATGTAAGCTTTACCTAAATATTTCCCCATCCTATTCCGAAATCTCTCGCTACACACCGCTTTTAGAATAAATCTAAATTGATCGCAATATTCAACATGATGGTTGGATGTCAAACAAATTGATTTATACCTAATAAAACCTCTATACAAATAGTGAGCAGATGTCTATTACTGGGAGCCGAGTGGATCCCTTCTCCGTCCATCATACTCCGGACCGAATAGCTCCCACCCCTATACAGCCATTCGCTCCCCACCCCGACCAAGATTAAAATTATTCAGTGATGGAAATATTGTAGGATATTAATAACACGTCATGAATTGACTGATGTTATATCCACTCTGGAACCTGCACACTAGGCCTAACACCTAAACCACATACATCGTAGTGTGTTTTGATCACTCAACCGTTGGCACTTTGAGGACTTTCAAATTTCCTTTTATTGACCAGGGGTTTAATGGCATCGTATTTGTTGTAGTAACCGAATGAAACGTTTCTTACGCTAATTACAATAAAGTTCATTTTAAATAGATTATAGTAGGTAATACATTTCAACCTTTTTGAAGGGATAACTTCTATTGGCATGTCGGGCACTTTCGCTTGACTATGTTTCTGAAATCTCGTGCTACGCAACTTTTTGCGTAGACACAAGTCAGAGCGTGGAGAGGTAATATTTAATACATTTACAATTATTACCAAGAAGCAATTAAACTAACACATAAGTATTAATTAGGGCCTAATATAATATAACAGCTGATTTCGCCCATCATCTGTAATTCTTAAACAAAACCCAGTGTAGATTATACTTTCGGGTTATGTAAGTTTACAACTTCAATCATTATAATTTCTTGTGAAGTTGATTTTTTAAATATTATAGAACTAATGCAGGCTATAATACGGTACGTTATAAGATTTGCTTTGAGGTTATAAACTGTATATAAACCTTTTATCATCAATATATATTCATTTATACAAATTTTATACCTAGGCTATTGTTTAACTTCGGAAAATTCGTACATTTTTGTATAACATATTTGACGATTAATTTCTTCACTATAGGCCTAATATTAACAACTTCTAAATCATTTGATCTATCAATATGAAATTAAAAGTAACTAAAATATAATATTTTTACCTTTCTTTAAATATATTAATAACGGATATAAATAAACAATTTTAACAAATAGGCCAACATTTTTATAATCCTTATAATTGTACACATTTACCGAGTTAAAAATAGAAGTTATCACTTCCAACGTGTAGTCTTAAGCACACCCAATTTAATTTTTTTTATGAATTAATTCTACTAAAAATAAATCAACCAAATATACAATATAGGCCTACAGTCAAAAGAAATTCTTTCAACTCTCTATGAAAGCAAGTAGATTTTTAAATTTCTTATAAGCTTTGCGTTAATTTCTTTAACCCTTGCACCAGCGGTTCAGAAAATGTTTTAGCACACCAAATTTCTAAAAAACACACACCTTTTCACTAAAAATGCCTCCAATCGCACTTTGTGATATTATCCACATTCATATAGCTGTTCAATATATGTGTGTAGGCTAATTAAGAAGTAGGCCTATCTACATTAGATATTGATTTGAAAAAAGAAAAAACTTGATATTTATGCAAATTCTGTTAGATAAAATAAAACCTGAACACAAAATCTCACAACAAATACGTTTACTAACTTCAAACGCGTTTCAACGACAATGCAGCCGTTCTCAGTGAAGCACTGGCTACAGTAATCAACTATAACTAACCTAACAGTGTGTCGACGCACCGTATTTATACGAAACTAGACATGCGTGGCCTAACAAGATGGGGGCGTGCTAAGGCGTTAAACCCCGCCTATCACTAATTCAAATAGCTTAACAATAACAATATAACTTAAACAAAATTACTAAACTAATATTTAACAAAACATAGTAAGTATTTATGATGATGATAAACAATTCTGTATTGGAACTAATTCATTATTCACAATTATGTTACGGTATTTGTTAATAAAAAAAGTTTTCCCAGCGTCCAATGTGTTTGGTTTTAGTTACATTTTTCAACAGTTTAGAATTTTCTATTTTAAAATGATGATTTTTCATCTAAACAATGCTTAACCATGTACCAGATTTATTAGGCCTACTATATTTTAAATGTTCTTTACCATGTATCTTCATACCGGTATGTCTTTTAGTTCTTACTTCTTTTCTCATTTAATAATGAGAATGGAAACAAACAAATGAGCCATCACATCGTACGAATTTTACTGATAAAGACTGATTTCAGTAAGCTAATTAGTTGAAGTTTCAGTAGGCTAATACCTAAATATTAAAAACCTTTGTATAATATCGTTTAGGCCTAGTATGATTTAGTTTTTATCGCTTGAATAATATCATTTGTACGAAGCTAACAAAATTTGCATACCGATACTATAATTATTAAGACATAAACCAGTACAAAAATTTTGCATAGACAGCTTGGCCGTACCAAATTTTGTGAGGTGAAGATAAAATAGGAACTCTTGCAGCAGGAGACACTCTTTGTGTGTGTGAATGTATACAGCCTATTGTAAACAAACCGATTAGGCTGACCTTTGTTCCCGTTCAATTCTTAATCTAATTTTCTCCACTTTTTTTAAGTGGATTTTTCCCCCGAATCTTGTTCAGGCATTCGGGCATATTCTGCAACCTTGCCTGACCTTATTTAGGTCACCCCTTGCAGTAATGGTTAGTCATTAAAAGTGAAAGCCCGACAAAAGATTAAGATTATATTTAGTGTGTTTACAATAACAGTTGTGTTACATCAAATGGCCTGTTAAAAGAGTTATTACGCATTTTTGTTTGTTCTTCAACCATTATTATTTTCTTATTATTAAATATAATAACTTAAAATTGATGGAATATTTTTTCACGTTAAGAGAGTTAAATACCGGTATATATAGTGGTTTTTTCAGTTTAAAAAATCCTACTATTATTTCTATTCCTATGGTGTGATGATTATGCCTATTCCATTAATGAGCTTAATAGTAAATTTTCATTTCTATATTTTATGTATCAGTCAGGAAGTAATTTGTGCGAAATTTCAACAGTTTTATCATGTAAATAAAATGGGACCTCTGTACTAATATTATAAAGAGGTAAAATTTGTTTGTTTGTATGTAGGTGAGTAATCTCTGGAACTACTGAAGCGAGTGAAAAAATAGTTTTACTAATAAAAAGCAACACTATCCCTGAGCAACATAGGCTATAATTCATTTTGATAAAAACATTTTTATTTCAATAAGTTATTTGTAAATTTAGTAGGGAAAAAATCTTAGGTTAGGCTAAACTGATGAACACATGTATTTTTCATTTATTACCATATCAACCAATTGAATAAAATAACAAATAAATCAGCTGATTTCAAATTTGGAAGCAATTGTTTGTATTTCTAACTTTTAGGTTACCGTATGTTTTTATTTAAGTGTAGACCTGAGCCTTGCTGGTTCTTTTAACCTTTATTATATAACTGCTGTTGTAAAATATACGAAATAATTTGATTTGAACATTTGACATTATTTACCCTCTTAGCTTGGGGGTTATTATTAATCCTACCCCTTTATTATAAAAAATAAACGTAACATGATTATGTGTATAGAAGGTTCCAACGGGGTTGACGTGAGGAGCACACAGTGGGTTCCCCTAGTGCCATATAAATATAATTATATATACAATTAGTCGAAACTGCTATCGAAAATGTTTTATAATAACCTAAAAAGCAATAACAGGTGACAACAGACATAGTAAGCAAATTCAAAAAAGATGTAGGTAAGCATGGGTTAGAATATACTAGTATGTACATCTCTTATATCAGACATTGAACAACCTTTTTGTTTTTTCTTATAATAATATCCTTAATTTGTTTTCATAACACCTATTATTTTAATCTTTTACCAGCAAACTTTAATCTTTTTGTGCTTGAAAGATAACTTGACGGGCCTACTTCAAAAGTATATTTCATAGGTTTAAATGCTTTTATTTGAGAGATATCTAAACCATTTGATTGATGAATAGATATATAACACAAGTTCAATGCAAACACTTACAGCAAATTACAAGAATAACACACCCACTTTTAGTTCAAAATTAAACAATCTCCAATAAAGCTACTACTTTGATATTGTTAATAAACTCAATACTTATCTTAAGAAATATTTAGTTCTAATCTATCGACTTCAAATAAGTCAAATAAAACAAGTTCATTATATTTACCATGCAGTTTGATGAAAAATTATAAAAGATAACGAAGCGCCAAATAAGTTTTAATTTTATGTAGGCCTACAACAAAATTTAATGCCACCTATAACATACTGTTTGTTACAACAATGCTTAAACTTAGAGAGAAAAGAGAATAGACTATAGGCCTACCTAAATATAATAAATAGTTTTTACTTTTTCTATGAAATTTAAATTGAACATAATGATTAGCCTACTTAGTAGGCCCATATTTTGTAAGCTTTGAGACTACAAAACAATTTAATATTTAGTTTTATCATAACTGAT
>JAGFPH010011110.1:0-36213 GCA_018207615.1 Philaenus spumarius
CCGTTTCCCGCCTTGAACAGGGTACTTTTATGGTATTTTACGTTTTGATCGATATTGGGAAACCAGAAGCACTATAAGGTCGTGTAAAAAAAGGTGCAGAAAATCTCCTATATTAATTTTGTTAGATTAAAAACCCCCAAAATGTTATTCTAGTACACAAAATGTATAATTCCGGTAAAAAATGGGCTTCCAACTGTTGAAATTTTTTGCTTACGAACTAGTCCGAGCAACTTAGAAAGACAACGTGTGTACCAAATTTGGACTAAATCGGTCGGAAAATGCTGCCGTTAGAATGCAAACACATATACACTTATGAATATCTATATCATTTGTAATTACACCCCAAAACCTGTTCTGAGAACTATGATCGGTGTTCATTGACCACTTCCGACCTTACTTCCCACCATAAGAATCACTGCAATAGATAATCTTTCCTTTGGAAATTCACTAAGAAATAAAATAAAGCTAACTGACCTCACTTACGGTCCGGAAACTGTCATACAACTTGGCTTACTCAAAGAGCTCAGGTATATATTTCGTATTAAAGTATAGTGCCAAAGTATTCGCTCCGTCATATTCAATAACAGCACACTTTTACTTTTTGTGTATCACTTTAGTTTAATTCATGCACAACTAAATAATGACACTATTTGGCTTAAGCTAAAATGTAAAAAAAATGTGTCCTGTTAAACAACACAAGATACATACAAAGTTTTGTCAACTTATTTACAGTAACAAAAATAATGAGGGGGTTGAAGAAACTTTATGAACACTCTGTATAGTAAATATTGAACACTTTTAAGATTGTAAAGTTTTACCTACGTTCATTATGTATATTCTAAAATAGGGACCCCTTCGTTATTGTCACCGTGTTAAATAATTTGACGTGTAAAGTTTTATTTAAATCAAACCAATTTTTAAATTTTTTACCTAATGCTAAATTAATGATTTAATAAAAAACTTTCAGATGGTCGGTAAAAAAAGTTTTTGGACATATGTTTTTTAATTTCAAGTCAAAGTGTTTTCTTAATTTCAACCATTTGACCATCCCCTGAATTATCTCAACTCTGTTATCTCAATTACGTTAAAAAATCACCCTGTATTGATATCGTAACTGTCATTCCAAAATATGTATGTACAATCCCCACACGCGGCCCTTTTATACCACCACTTCTCATTTCCACGAACTGCAGTACATTCCTAAAAGCTATGTTTTTTATGTATCAGAATTAACAAAAAGAGTTTGCTTATTGCAATAGTTTTTAAGGTTATTCGATCTACTCTGCACACCAACAAGCTGTTGGTGACAAGATAACGATACCACCTGCATACAATAAAACACTGACTCTAAATCCATCAAATCGCGCAGCCTCTCCCTAAAATATCAGCCGAGTAATTAATAAATAATAAAATGAACTTAAAATTAACTAAAATAAACGCACATGATTTTCAAAAAAGTTCATAACGCCTTTTGTCGTTTATATCGCATTTGCATCAGTCGTTAATGATAATCAGCACACGAGAAGAAATGATCAAATAGAAGATTGAAATTTAAAACTGTCCTGACAATAATTGAACAGTTATTATTATTATAAAAATACAATTAATTGTAAAATCTACACTAATAAATACCACTACCAAAAAATGACAAATTTAATGGTCAATTTAAAAGTTGTCAATGGAACAAACTGTATTTTATGGTGTATACAAACTCTACAGACCACTTTAAGACATTTTTATTCTTGAAAAATTTCTCATAAACCCGACCGTGTAGTAGGAACTGGAGCACTTAAAATTCTAACAATCTATGTTTTGCTTAAGCGTTTTAAGTATTGACAGAATAAGAAACAAATTTAAAATAAACATATTTTATTAGCCTCTTAACTGATGAAAATAAATATTTTAAATTATGTTACTATCACGCAAAATCTTTAATGGAACTCATGAAAATGAGTTAACTCTAGTGTCCAGAGGAATAATATTATCGAATTTCCGTAGAAAAGTTAAGGTGTTGCAGTGACTCTTATGGCAAGACCTAAGTTTGGGAGTGGTCAATGATGACCGATAGAACACGTTTTGGGGTGTCATTAAAAATTGTAAATATATATGTGTTCGCACTCTAACGACCGCATGTTACGTCCGATTTGGTCCCAGTTTGGTACACTTTGGTTTTCTAAGTCGCTCGGACGAGTTCCTTAGCCAAACGAATTCAACAAACGGAATCACGTTTTTTGACAGAAAGTAATAACTTTTTGTGATTTTTCATTATAAAAATGAAATGTTTTTTTGTGGTTAATCTAAAAACATAAATATTTGAGATTAATCTGCACATTTTTTTTACACGACCTTATAACGCTTCTGGTTTCCCAATATCGATCAAAACATAAAATACCACACAAGTACCCTGTTCAAGGCTGGAAACGGAGATGCAAATTAACTCTACTGATATATTTGTACTACATGTATTCATTTGCCTTGGTTACTCAGTGCCTTCGTGAGTAAACCAATTTCGTGGTCGAATTATTGCAATCAGTTGTTGCCGTTAGACCAAGGAAATTATAGCCTTATAAAAACCAATATCTTAACACTAGCATAATACATCTACTGAATAATACAATATTCGGGCAAAAGGAGAAAAAGAAATTTTTTTATTCAAAAAATTATTAGAATCAATTAAGCGTCTCACTCAACCGATCTGGATGAAAGATTAAATATCTTAAACAGAAAAAGCAATGCTTTTACGTCACTTAAAAACGTCTGATAAGTCTGATAATTCACTGTATGATTTCTTACGGTCCCCATAACCTCTCATCATTAACACAGTAATTAATTCTTTCAATTCAAACTCAGAACGTTCCATAATAGAAATAAAATAACTAAACCTATTCACCAGAAGAGTAAACTTGAACTGAAATTATTGTTGGCAATCTAAACTATGAACTGATAAAATGCAAGTGAGTAGGCACAAGAGAAAGTCCTAAGTAGATTGTTGAAACTAGTAAGATCTTTGGACACGGGACATTCCAAAGCATGTTGACTTAATGTAATTAACAACAGACCAAGGAAATCAATTATTTTACTACTGTAAATAGTATTTTACTCTGTTAAATGAACCGTTTCATTCTTTCCACGAAGTTTGCATAGATGAGGAATTGAAAAACTAATTTTTTTTATAACTTTGGGAAGTACTTCGCCCGTATTTTGGAATGGCTGTAATTTTGATAGGGGCAACATAGAGGCCTCTAGTTTGCACCATTTGATTTATGTTTTTATTTCCTTTAAAATGAGGGGTCACATGATGGGAGTTTGCATTTTAAAATTTTAAGTTGCCCCCTTTACCACCCTTTACAATAAGGGGGAGGGGGCGAAATGTTTAACCACCTAAAAAAGTAAAAGAAATGTTATAATAGGTATGGTCAAAGTCTCACATTGATATCTCAGGCCGTTTAAATTATATCCAGGTGTGCCAGGACATTAAACACTCTGTATATACATATATTTGGGGTTTTGGTGTATTTAATAACAAATTTTAAAATTAAAATTAAGATTTATTTCACAAAGTTTGTCACAAAACGCAAAATAATTCAGATAATGTTTTTTAAAATTCGGTACCGTTAACAGATTTGATATATTTCTAAAAAACTGCAATATTTCAACAATCTCTACATATAAATACATTTGAAGTGTCTGTATGTGATTTCGGAATAAATCATTACTTGTGAGCTCATATGGTTATTCACAAGTTACGAAAACCTAAACTTGCATTTTAAAATTTATTTCTGTCTGTTTGCACGGGACAATTTTCGGAATGGCTGAAACAATTTTGACGAAATTTTAATTTGCATGTAGAAGACTTTTATGAAACTAATCTAGTCTACTTTTTATCAAGGAAATATTTAATATTTCTATTTAAACATTTATTTAATACAATTTTTTTAAATTAATTATGAACAAAATTAGGAATTTTGTGACTGACCCAACTGCGTATGCGTCAGAGTCTTTGATATCGCACCACCACCACCACCACCCTACTACGATCCAAGTTCCTCTGACCTAATCAATCTTCATTTCAGTTAAACTATCAGATTATACAATGCTGTAATCAGTTTCCATTTGCTTCACCCCGATTCGCCTTGAGAGTTTTCCTTTATGAAATTGTTTCCCTGTGTAAATTGTTGTTATACTTGTTGTTAAATTAAAGTTTAAGAAATATAATTGAATGCCAGACTGACTCATCTTCATTAATAAAAATCCAATGGTGTGAAAGCTCCCGTGCCTTCCTTTATATTGTTGACAGTATTTTGTACCACAAGACACAATAAAGCTTCAACATGCAATAATTGTTTCCCTGTGTAAATTGTGGCGACCGGCGAACAGTAATTATGTCGTCTTAAAAATGATTTACAACTTCATGGATGCAATATAAGCTCTTTAGTATTTAAAAATGACTTAAAAATAAAGTTATTGTGTTGGATGAAGATGAAATATTGTTTTAAATCAAAAACATCGTTCAAACAATGCACGTTTAAAAATGTCGGTACGTTTATTGTAGGTTAGAATTATGAAAGATATAGTTTATGTTTTTGTGGTTAACGACTGTGAACCACCATGTAATGAAAGTTAATGCCGCTGTAACTCTTTACAAGTATATATTATAATGCTTTATGTTACAGAGTTTTCTTTTTATTAGCTTTGACTGTAATGTTTTTTTTTCTGATTATGTGACTCAAACATCGAAATTTGGTGTCATATATCAATTATACGGATCAATCAAAACATTGTTTTAATTAAATTATCTAAAATTTTATCGGTATCACATCTCTCACAGTAAACATTTAATAGCGTCAAAGCTCTTCTGCGATGGACTTTAATTTTTGACACTGTTAATTTCTTGAAATTTACTTTCTCTTCTGATCAAAACAGGAATCACGAAACACTAAAAATCACTCGCACTCGAAAATCGTTTTCGCACATTATTTCCATTTATGACGGTGACCTAGTAACTGATGGGTTAACGAACCTGACTCGGAAGCTAAAGGTAGCAGCTTCGAATCCGGAAGAAGACCGTGGATGTTTTTCTAGTAGGGAAAGGTTAATTTCAGGCAGCAGCCCCAATAACAAACATCTATATCGGACCGAATACTTCTTCAAGGTAAAATTCTGAATCATCAGCTGCTGTTTATGCCGTCTTCCAAACCGACAGTAATATTGTTTACGACATTTGAAAAATAAAATAATACTACTGTGTATACAGAGCGTTCATAAAGTTTTTTCATTATTTTTGTTGCATAAAAGGAAATGTTCTGAACATATCTGACCCTCTATGATTTTTGGGGGGGTTATGAGGGGAAGGAGATTAACAATTTCAAATGTAATGACAACTTACAGTGGTGTCATGTAAGTTCATGCATTAAACCATTGTAAAGATTATTATAAGTGAAACAGAATGGCGCAAACTAGAGCTTAGTATCTTGCTTCGTTATAAAGTAATGGATAATCAAAGTTCTGGAAGGTTATATTTTTATTATAACATCAATGCAGGTTATTAATTTGTTAATATTAGGAATAAGTAGGTTATTGAGAGTACAAATATTTAAAAAAAATTTTATATCGTCAATGTTTTTTATAAATAGTTTAAAAAAATTCAAACATAATATTGTCCGCGAGAGGAAAGAAGTCCCCTGGGTTCTGGCATATTCAAAAATTGCAGGCGCTTATCTGAGTCGGCGCTAAGCTTACGTTGCACACGGCATTCTGCACTCACTTTCACTGTGGCAAAACATGTAAAATAGCCAATTGAGATTTTACTTCATTGTAGCTATTTAATTGTGTTAATAGTGTTGAGAAAGAGAAAACCATTAAGGTTTGATAAGCCTTCCAGTTTTAAAAACTAACTTGTACTACAGTATAGGATTACTATAAAAAAGTTTATTATTAAGAAAGAAAGCTGTTACTGTAAAACTTTGTACAGTTAGGCAGTAAGAAAAACCGTTATTGTATTTACAAGTAAGATTATATTTACACTTACGTACACATATTGTTTACAAGTTCTTAAATTACTGTACAATATTAAATTGTAAACCATTTTAAATTTATATACAAAACTAGCAAAAGCTTGTTGATAGGCCTACTAAAAAAATTGATATACAGTAAATATACAGTAAAATTCGCGGGCTTGGTATTCGCGGTTTTGATTATTAGAGGTCGCTAAAAAAAGAAAAACTACTGTATTAAATAGCAATAAAGTTCATGTAAAATTCGTAAATTATTGCAGTGTTTGTACTGTAATAATTATTGTACGAATTTAATAACATTGTATAAATACCACGTCGTCAAAACACTCACAAATACAAAAAAACATACAAGATGTGATTTCACTATAATACACCTCTGCGTGAATACAAGTGAACTTGTGCAAATGAAGGTCAATGGCTTACTGTGATTTAGTTGGAGATATCAATTTAGTGTACAGCAAGACAAATTAATTTAAAAGAATTAATTAAAATTGCAGTAAAATATTTTGAAATAAATTTAGTTTTAACTACGTTTTAGATTATCGATCATGACCAATATTTTCGCTACTGACAGCGAACGTTAGTTCTAAAAATAGACAACCCAGACAATAAAAGAGCAAGTAGGGGAGAGGGGAGCACCTTTACTAACAAAATACTTACCAAAAAACATTTTCAGAATGATGAGATATAAATAAATAAATATAATATATAAATAATAATAAGATTTAAACTTAGAGTACTGGTAATTATTGATAACTCAAAATTTAAAAAACACAAAATTTAAAGTACTCAGCTTCAAATTAAAATAAACATTAAAAAACATTATTTATTTAATGTAAGAGTTGCAAGCGAGATTACTTTATGTTAAAAAGTTACCAAGGTCCTCAAGTAATTTCTTCTGCAGCTTTAAGTTAAAATGTTTTTAAAAAAAATCTTTACTAGCAAAATGCACTTAAAATTTTCTGAATAATTAGATATAAATAAATATATAATATGCAAATAATTATAATCAAATTTAAACCTAGAGTAATACAATTATTGATGACAAGAATAAAACATAGCTTTCCGTGGCGGACTGGTCTAGCCCATGTATTCTATAGCCCTGCACTTAACGGCTGTTCTACAAGGATTCCACGTTAGCAAAAACAAAACCATGCTGCGCGAAATGTTTGGACAACGAGTAGCGCCTGAAAATGCCGTGCGGTAACATACAAACACTGCTGCATACCGTCCTGGCTCAGAGGACTTCTTTCCTCTCGCGGACAATATCAACATCTCACCAAAACAGAATAGCAGTTTAGTTACATTTAAAAGAGATGATGTTAAAATACAAATATAATCTTCCTGAACTTTGATTGACCATTACTTTAAAAAGAAGCATATTACTAGGATCTAGTTTGCGCAGTCCTGATTCTAATAAATAAGAAGAAAAAGAAAAGAAAGTTACCTTCAACGGGTAAAATCAAATATCATGAACTGTTAGACAACGTCACATAGAACACCTTCAATATACACTTGCTTATAGAACCACAAACAACTAAAGGCAAACAATAAAAACACAAGCACCCCCACGAAACTAGTGGAATTTATCACCTGCTACGATTGTAACAGGTCAACCTGCAAAATCCTTCAAAACTAGTTTTAAAGTGCATTCCAAACAATGGCTCTAATAACAAAAATAACACCTCTAAATTTGCAGCACACCTAATAGAAACCGGCCACAATTACACGAATATAGACAATAAATTTCAAAGTTTGCACCAATGATCCAAAGCCTTATGAACATTTTGGAGGAATTCCAAATCTAGAAACTCAAAAAAGCAGATCCAACCTCACGATTAAATGAAAATACAATTTTCCAATCTAAAACCATGTTTGAAAAAATTATTTAAATAGAGCCCCTTTATTCCAGAATAGCTAACCCACAACAAATGCGTTGCAATAACATCTACCTTTTATATTTTTGTTTAGCCCACGTATTTCACACCTTTAAGGGTCGGCTCTAGCTGTCGGCCATGTTGGTTGACACTCCATAAGACCAATGTTAAATTAAAATCCATATTTTTCCTTTATTTTTGATCGGATAATTATGAACGATATGTCATTTTAAAGCTATGGCCAATACGCATGCAAATGGCTTTTCCAAAATTAAGAAAAACGTTTTGTTTAATATTTATTAACAATTTAAAAAATTAATTTTTAATAATTTTTTATGTTGTCACTATTAGTTATAGCGAAAAAGTACCAAGCCATTTGCATGAAGAATTTCGTCCCCAAGAGTTTGGTATTTTTTTGAAAAAGCTATTTGAACAATTGCGGGTTTTAAATGGATTTAGGCTGAGCAATGTCCGTGTAACTCACCGCCGCTATAGGGTGACTTTAAATATTTTTTTACGATGCAACTATTAATTATAGCGAAAAATTATCAAGCCATTCGGATGAAGAATTTCGTCCCCAAGAGTTTGGTATTTTTTTGAAAACGCTATTTGAACAATTTCGGGTTTTAAATGGATTTAGGATGAGCAATGTCCGCGTAACCTACCGCCGCTACACTGGAGTCGCAGGTTGCTTTCTGTTTTACTAGAGCCGACCCTTAACTACATGGGGTAATTAGTTTCAAGCAATTTTAAAACACTGGAGTAAGCTGGTGTGAATTATCACTTCACCACACAACTAATTGAGGACGACTGAATCAGTTCATAAATAAATGAAACTATTTAGTGCTTCGATCTTAAAATAATGTCAAAGATGAGCCTCGTCATGAATATAAAAGCGTCGTTGTCCTGACTGACTGACAGACTGACTGACATAGAATCAACGTAGAGGAAAAACTACTTAAGATAAAAAATACGAAAATTCAAAGGTATATTCTTATGGGGTCATAGACACACGCTAAGAGAGAATTTTGCAAAATTTTGATTTTCAAGCGAAAATATGGTGAAAATAAAGGGTTAACTCCCAGCCCTATAACAGATAAAACAGCTGCTTAATATCAAACGCTTAAAAACAAATGTTTTATTTGTTGAATTAATTTATATTCATTACCATATCCTTCAACCAACTTGGTAAATTTAGAACAGTTTATTATTCTTCACAACTAACAGCTTTTTTTAGGTTAGGTTAAAAAAATAAACGCAAACACAAACAAAAATCAACGAAAGAAACTTACTGTATTATAATTCCACTATCTGTTGTTACGTATTATAAATAAAACAACAGATTTGGATCATCAAATGCTTAACACAATTTTAGGTTAGGCCTATACTGAACCAACACACATTTCCTAAAAGCATTTACATTTATTACTATAGCAACTTACTTTGCAAATTTAGAATCGGATCATTTTTTAACTAACAATATCAGTAGAAGTGTTTTGTATGTTCTGGTGCAAGGTCATCCATATACCACACATGCCTAAGGTCATTGGACCGCATTCCTGCATAATTTCTCTAATTAAATGGTCATTGACCCCAATTAAATGGTCATTAACCCCAATTAAATGGTCATTGACCCCTAATTTGCATAATTGACCCACATTCCTGCATAATTACGGTCATTGACCCCGATGACGTCACAAGGCACATGACCTTGACAGTCTATGACGTCAAAAGGCACACGCGCGAGCGCCACCCAGTGATGACGCAAGTGGTTTTCCCCATCAAGGCTAACACGTCCGCAAGGTTACCCGGTAATAACACAAGTTGTTTTTACCGTCAAGGCTAACATGTCCGCAAGGCCAAGCCCGGTAATGACGCCCGCTGGGTTTCCCCGTCAAGGCAAACACGTCCGCAAGGTTACCCAGTGATGGCGCAAGTTGATTTTCTCGTCAAGGCTACCCGATAAGTGGTTTTGTTTGCAACACAATGTCGCAAGACGTAAATTCCTGTCAAGGCTACCAGCGATAAACATGTTTCGCAATGTAAATTCCCACAGTTACGTAAAGGTTTCTCAAGGTTAATGTTTCTGTATTTAAAGCCTTGCGCTCAGTGTTTCGAAAGTTAGTGTAAAGGTTATGTCCAGCAGCAGCAGCATCCGTAGAGTTCATTTTCGAGACGATTTGACTTCCATTCATTACGTGGGCAACGATTCCGAACATAAGGAGGCTAGAAACGGTATTTGTTGGATCAGATTAGCAGCTGATCGTGCAAGAGAAGAACGTCTAACTGGTGAGTCTAGCAGAGCAGTATCCAATCAATTAGAAGGTTTTACGTTACAACCACCACCAAAGAAACCGAAAAGTGAATCATGACCGATTCTGGTTCTATTGCCGCCAAGGGTTTACCAACTAGGATGGTTGACGCCTCTACCCAAACCGACAAGGTCGACTACGGCAAAGATGATACAGGTCGTTGGGGTGATGCATTATACAGTTGTACATCTAAGCAATTGGTCAAATCTGGATTTTACCGCACAAGGAAGTTTCAAAATATTGTGTGCTGTGGTTGTGGATGGGAGTCTGGTTTGGCAAAATTAACAATCAATCATGTTAATTTTCTTCACAAGATAGCAAACCCCAGTAGTGAACAAAGTAAAAGAAATATTCCCGGAAATTTGGTGGAATATACCGAGTGTAAAAAAATCACCAATGAAATTGAAGAATTGATGAAAGAGACCTTTCTCTTTTGGCCTAAACCCTATCCAAAAATTGATGATATGGTTAACGCGGGATTTTATTATACAGGGGAAGGGGATTCGGCCTGCTGTATTGATTGCGGAGTCACCATCAATCATTGGGAGGAAGCAGACAACCCAAAATGGGAGCATAGAAGATTTGCGCATCATTGTAAATTAGTTGAAAATTATTAATGTAAAAAATGAATGTAAAAAATAAAATTGCAAAAGAATTACACAAACAAGTTCGTAGAAATTTGTCTACCCGTTATGTTGAACTTAAAGGTATAGATGATCTTTTTCAAGCAGATCTTGTTGAAATGATTCCATTTTCTAAAGTCAATAAAGGATATAAATATATATTAGTTGTAATTAATTGTTTTAGTAAAATTGCAATAGCTAAACCGATAAAAGCAAAAAATGCTGATGAGTTGGCAAGAGTTTTGCAACCAATTTTACATAATCATCCTATGAAACATTTGCAAACAGATAAAGGAAAAGAATTTTATAATGTTCAAATTAAAAGGTTGTTAGATAAGTATGGTGTTAATCATTATTCTACTTTTTCTGATAAAAAAGCATCTATTGTGGAACGGTTAAATAGAACAATAAAGAATAAAATGTGGGTTGCATTTAGCGAGCAAGGTAATTATAAATGGTTAAATTTGTTACCGAAAATTATTTCAAAATATAATAATACTGTGCACAGAACAATTGGAATGAAACCTGTAGACGTAAACAAGACTAACGAGCATTTAGTTTTGCAGAGAATAATTAAGAATCAAAAAAAGAAAAATATTAAAATCAGATTTAAAGTGGGGGAAAAGGTTAGAATCAGTAGGATTAAGAAATTATTTGATAAGGGCTACTACCCGGGCTGGTCAAACGAAATTTATACAGTCTATGAGATAAAATCAACAGATCCGGTCACATACATTTTAAAAGACGAATCGGGTGATGTGATAAAAGGAGGGTTTTATACGGAAGAATTAAGTAAAACAAAATTCGGAGATATATATTTAATAGAGAAAGTGATTCGAAAAAAAGGGGATAAATTACTTGTTCGCTGGTTAGGATTTGACAGTGCTAGAGATACTTGGATAGACAAAAAAGATTTATTATGAAGTTGGTGAAACAAAGTGTTAAACTTCCAATTATTAACTTTGATGATATCATCTCCCCCACAGTTAAAAGAAAAAAGAAAAAACACAATGCCCTTCTTCCAAATAATATTAGGTGTATTATAGCAGGACCCAGTAATTCGGGAAAAACAAACTTAATAATGAATTTGATATTTTCCCCCAATGGTTTACATTTTAAAAATGTGTATGTATTTTCAAAGTCATTATGTCAAACGAAATATAAGTTTTTAAAATGTGTTTTGGATGGTCTCCCAGAAATTGGTTACTATATGTTTTCGGAAAATGAAGAAGTTCCCGATTTAACAGAAATAAAAACCGATTCTATTGTTATTTTTGACGATGTATCATGCGAAAAACAAGATAATATTCGCAACTATTTCACAACAGGAAGACATTATAAGCTCGATGTGTTTTATCTGAGTCAGACGTACAACCACATTCCAAAACAGCTGATTCGTGATAATGCAAATCTCATTGTACTATTCAAACAGGATGAACGCAATTTACGTCATGTTTATAATGACCTTCGAATTATTCAAAGAATTGTGTGCCAATGTTTGGAATAGTAACGATGGTTACTCTTTCGTCGTTATTAATAAGGAGAGTGAGCGAGACAAAGGACGTTATCGAGCAGGATTTGACCGATTCTTTAAATTACCAACATCATGATAATTGTATTGGAAGGAAATATAGGTTCGGGCAAAAGCACGATCGCATTTCAACTTTATGAGAAACTACGATCCTGCAATCCCAAGGTAAAGCACATAGAAGAACCTGTAAAAAAATGGACAAATTTTTACGGTGAAAATGTTTTGAAAACATTTTATGAAGACCAGGAGCGTTATGCATTCATTTTCCAAGTGATGGTGTTGTTGCACATGTTGGAAAACGAGATGGAAGCTGAAAAATACTCAAAGGATGGATACATTGTTGTTATGGAGAGATCTACGTTCAGCGTTAGAGAAATATTTTCCCCGCTATTGTATAAAATGGGCAAGATTAATTGCATAGAGAATAATGTGCTTCTTTTGTTGGGAAACCTTTTACCAAAACATTTGGAGGATGAGAAAATCGTACAACTATACGTAAACACGGAGCCAGTCACTTGTTACTTGAGAACTATTGCGAGGAATCGTCCTGAAGAAATAGAACGCATTAATTTAAATTATATTATGGAGTTGCACCACATGCACGAAGAAAAATTAACTAATGTAAAAAAGATTGTAAACAATGATAATAATGTAGACACTGTTTTATCTGAATTAATAAAATATGTTTAATATATACATTGTGTGCGTGTTTTTATTCATTACAACTAACAATTAATAACATACAAGATACATTCAGAACTGTTCATACATCTTTTTATAATCTTCTATACGTTTTTGCCAAATATCTAAAACAAAATAAAAATCAAAGTAATGTTGGTAATTATTTAACTCTTTCACATATTTTAATTTACAGTATGACAACATTTCCTGAAGATTATTCCAATTTAATTGTTGTTCATACTTTTTTAAAAATTTTAATACTCCTGGACGTAATTTATTACCACTAATAAAATTATAAGATGAACAATATTTTTTTAAATCTAATTTATGAGCAAATCTATCGAGAAACCATAATGGAACATCGTTATCCATAAATACAATATTTAAAACATTTAAGTTGTCTGGAATTTGTTCAATTATGGTTTCATCTGTAATATATTTATACAAACATAAAAATAGTCCTCTAAATTTATCTACACTTTCCGTGTCCGTTTTCAAATTTTTTATAGAATTGTCCAACACATAATCACCCATGTCCAATGTCACAGCAAAATTCACTGCACTTTCTGTACAACATTGCAACAATTTATTAAAAATATTATCAAATATTAATTCAATTTTTAATATATGCGAATTGTTATTATTTGTCTCATGAGTTTTTGTATTTAATTTTTGTCCAACACACAAAGTTTCACGACAACCTTTATATTTGTTTAATTCACATTTAATTATAGTTTGTGTAGTTATTTCACAATCAACGAGTCTCTTCTTAACAATAAAACTGCTACACTTTCTGTTGCACGATATAACACTAGTTATAAAAATAAAATCGGACGCTGAAAAACTCTGACGCCTTTTAACACACAACATCTTTTAACTGGTAACATTCCAAGTCGATTCTAGCTTTTATAGAAGGTTGTGAAACATAAATAATTGCTACGGGGAAATCTTGTAAACAATTTTAATTGGCTCATTATTCAATGATACTGGGAAATACAGGCTTGTCACTCGACTAATTGCGGATGTTATTAAAATAAAGCCTTGCGAACGTGTTAACCTTGATCACCGGGTAGCCTTGCTCGGACGTGTTAGCCTTGGCGGGAGAAACAACTTGCGTCAACACCGGGAAGCCTTGCGGACATGTTAGCCTTGACGGGAAAAACCACCGGCAAGTAATAAATATGACTTTGTAAACAACTTAAGTGGCAGGACAACAAGGATATTACGCAAACCGGACTTTCCAGCATTGTGAAACGCACGTGTATAATTGTGGAGGGGAAATCCTTGAGATGCAGTATATAAAGAGAGACTTACAAGAGTCAGACATCAATAGTTTCAAATCTGCTTCAACATACTAAGTAAGTATTTGTTGTTATTTTAGAAACTATTTACACTTGTGTGTGTTTGTATTACAACGCTAAGAGTATACTTGCGCTTGACATCAAGAGTTATTTAAACTGATAGTCATATTATATTCTATTTATTATAGAAATGGCTGGCATTTTTGTTCGAGAGTTTGACGAGGAATACATTCTTCCGTCTTCACCGCCGACTTTGACTCCTCCTCCACCACCACCAACACCACCACAGGCTGGACCTTCGGGCCAACCACCACCACCGGCACCTCAACAGCATGGGCCGTTCAATGGAGAGAGCAGCACTGTTTTGACTGGTATGTTTAGTATTGGTGAAATTGTATCAATTCTTTTTAAGCTGGGATTAGTTTCTGTTAATAAGTGGGAGAGATTTTATCGAATAGTAAAACAAGATTTTAGAAATTCGAATGATTCTTTGCTATATCAGCCGCTCCTTGTAGTTCAAAATATTTTGGATTATTTATATGCTAAAGTTCAATCAAAAGACAAAGAATTATCACTAACTAAAATTAATACTATAATAAAACATATTTTAGAAACTAATCAAAAATTTTCATTCGAAGCTGTAGAGAAATTAAGTAATATTGCAAAACAGTGTAAAGGTAAAAAAAGGAAAATTGAAGAATCTAGCGAGAGCGAGGACGAGGATGAGGATAGTTTTATAAAAATATTTTCAAAAAAATTGGCTAAAAAATCCGATTCCGTTCTTATAAGTCAACAGTTTCAGTTAAAAATGGGGAATGATAGGAAAAAAATTACTACTCCCGGTGAGACTGGAACGTATTTAATTAAAATTGAAATAACCGATGTAAAAGATTTAAAAGAATGCACAACTGAAAAAAATTATTGGCAAAAGATTAACAAAAAAGGTTATTTTTTATTAAATGATATCGCAATTTATAACTCCATTAATAACATTTTAGCAAATGCCTGTGAGAAAGTCTTAAAAATTAAAAACGTTAAAATTGAATCTTCAGAACTTAAATAAATAATATGGATTTAAGAAAAAAGGAATATAGATTGGGACTACGGTATGAAAACGGCGAGTTTATGGAAATTGAAAACGCTTTTAGAGGTGTTTTGAAAACATATTATCTAAAAAACAATAATGTAAGATATAAGGATGTTTGTTCATTTTTAATTGGAAATGGTGAAAAAATGAAACTGTTAATTGAAAATATATTATTAAAATATGAAACACCTTTAAAATTTAATATTATTGTAGAATGTACTTATACTAAACCAATGTTGCCCGATACAACTGTAGAGAATAGAGCTTTTAAAACTATCAATGTTCCGGTTTTTCAAGACTCATCAATCGATGAACTTTTATCGGATATGTTTTTAAAAATTTGTTTGGAAGAAAATGAATATCAGGGAAAGGGAAGTGGCTGGAGTCTGCTCTCTGTAGACGGGCTTCTTTTGAGATTCAGCAAATACAATCCGCTTGGAGGAAGTTCATATATTCGCCTTCCAAAATTTATTGAAAATAAAAAAGCTGTTATTAATCCTAAGAATTTGCGGGATGAAAAATGTTTTCAATGGGCTATTCTTTCGCGCTATGTTGAAGGAGAACATTTAGAAAGAGTGGATAAAAGATATCAACAATTAACTGGTAAATTTAACTTTAGCGGAATTACATTTCCTGTATCTTTAAAACAAATAGAAGTGTTTGAAAAACAAAATATAGGTGTTAGTGTAAACGTATATGGAGTAAATGGAAAAAATACAATTTATCCTTTAAGAATAACTTTAAAACAGAGAAGAAATCATTTTGACTTGTTATTAATTTCTTGTAATAATGTAAATCACTATTGTTATATTAAGAATTTTTCGCGATTAATGCGTAGCCAGATTACCAAGCATACAGAAAATATGTTATTTTGTAAACGCTGTTTTACACGTTTTCAGGGAGGAGATTCGCTTAAAAAATTGAAAATACATAAAAAAGATTGTTGTATAAATAAACCTGTAACAAGTGTTATGCCAAAAGAAGATTCGGTTTTAAAGTTTTCAAATTTTCACCACAGTTTTAGAATTCCTATTGTGGCATATTGTGATTTTGAAAGTATACTGAAAAAAGTAGATAAAATTGATTCTCAATTTACAAAAGTAGATAGTGACCACGAACCAATGAGTTTTTGTGTTTATTTGGTTCACCAGAACCTCCCCGACTCTATTTCGTCTAATTTACCTTCCGACCCATATTTGTATCGGGGTAAGGATGCTGCTGCAAAATTTATGGACTATTTAATTTCTATAGCAAATCTAATTGGTGATTTATTTTCGGAAACTAATATACCTCTTCTCCCTCTTAGCCGTGATGAAAAGCGTAGAGTAAAACTGGCTACGCAATGCGAATCTTGTAATAGAGACTTTACTGCATTACATCCACGTGTAAGAGATCATTGTCATTTCACTGGTAAATTTAGAAATGTATTATGTAATGATTGTAATTTGAAAAGACAAAATCAACGCTATCTTCCCGTATTTATTCACGGCAGTTCTAATTATGATTCACATTTTATTGTTCGTCAATTGGGTTGTGATAGTGAAAAAATTGGTGTAATCCCAAATACTTCTGAAAAATATATATCTTTTTCCAAACAGACTGCGAGCGGAATAAAATTAAGGTTTCTAGACAGTTTCAGATTTCTAAGTGATAGTTTAGCCCGTCTTGCGAATAATCTTCCAAAAGATAGATTTTTTCATACATCTCAATTTTTTACGGACGATCTAGATCTTGTAACGAGAAAGGGTGTCTATCCCTATGAATATACAGATTCCTGGGAGAGGTTGGATGAAACAGAGTTGCCAAAAAAGGAGTTTTTTTATAACAGCATCGCCGATGAGAACGTAAGCGAGGACGATTACAATCATGCAAGAAAAGTTTGGGAACGTTTCGAATGCAAGACTTTGGGCGAATACAGCGATTTGTATTTGCGCACGGATGTGCTTTTGCTCGCAGATATATTTGAAAATTTTCGCAACATTTGTTTGGACAATTATGGTGTTGATCCTGCGTATTACCTGTCGGTACCCAGTTTGACATTTGATGCGATGTTAAAATATACAAAAATAGAATTGGATCTGATCACGGATTACGATATGTATATGTTTATAGAGAGAGGAATTAGAGGCGGTATAACAACCTGTCCAAAAAGATGGTCAAAAGCAAATAATCCGTACATTGCCTAGTATGATCCGGAAAAACCAAATTCCTACTTAATCTACATAGATGCAAACAACTTGTATGGTTACGCAATGTCGAAACCTATGCCGCAAAACTCTTTTGAATGGTTGAGCCGCAAAGAAATAAAAAACTTTGATGTAAACAAAATCGAGGATGAGGGAAATGAAGGTTATATAATTGAATGCGATGTAGACTATCCGAGTTATTTACACAATTCTCATAATGATCTACCATTTTTTCCGGATCGCACAATTCCGTCCGGATCAAAACAGGAAAAACTTTTGACAACACTAGAGATAAAAGAGCGTTACATATGCCACTATATGAACCTTAAACAAGCTATTAGGAATGGGCTTGTTGTTGAAAAAATACATAGGATATTGAAATTCAATCAAAGTAAATGGTTGGCGCCTTATATTTCGTTTAACACAGAGAAAAGGAAAGAGGCGAAAAATAATTTTGAAAAGGATTTTTACAAGTTGTTAAATAATGCAATGTTTGGAAAGAGCATTGAAAATATTAGAAAAAGGATGAATCTCGAACTTGTTAACAACGAAAAACGATTGAAACGATTGATTTCAAAACCAAATTTTTTGAATAGAATAATTTATAATGAAAATCTTTGCGCTATCGAATGTGGTAAAGAGAAGATTTTATTCAATAAACCTATATACATCGGTTTCTCTGTTTTAGAACTAAGTAAATATCATATGTACGAATTTCATTATGAAATTATAAAAAAATTTTACAAAAATAAAACTGTAAACCTGATGTATCTAGACACAGACTCCTTTTTCTACGAAATCTTTACAGAAAACGTATACGAAGATCTTTTACAAATGAAAAAATATTTCGATATGTCTGATTATCCTCCCGAACATAAGAATTATTCAACAGAAAATAAAAAGAAACTGGGCTGTTTCAAAGATGAATGTATGGGTGTTGTAATCTCAGAATTTGCGGTTTTACGCCCGAAATTGTACACATTTAAAACTGTAAACGATGAGGTGACAAAAAAAGCAAAAGGTGTAACGAAACCTGTGGTTAAGAATCAAATTTGTTTTGAAGATTACAAGAAATGTTTATTTGAAGGTGTTAAACTTAGAAAGGAAATGAAACTGTTTAGATCGAGAAAACATAATATTCAATCAATTACTGTTGATAAATTAGCATTAAGCTCGGAGGATGATAAAAGATATATATGTGAAGATGGGGTTACAACACTGGCATATGGTCATTATTTAATTGATTGACTTTGTGTTTCAGAAATTTTGCCTGTGAGCAGTTTCCGGTGGAGGCGGAATATGTTTAGTTTTTTAACCGACAGCCATTATGTATTGTTGGATGTATTATGTGTAAGAGTGGGCGTGACAACTTTTAAGATTGGGGGTTTTGGCCGCCCATTTTTAGCAATTTCAGAACTTAAAGATTTAATCGAATTTATAAAGAAATCGGCTGTGGGTCTGGAACTGATTGTTCCAGACACAAAGTTGAAAATATTTTTAGACTTTTTTCATATTTTTAATATTCCAAATAGGGTACGCACGTACTCATACTATGGTATTCCAAAAACTTTACCTTTTGTGGAGTATGCCGATGCTCACATCGACAGACTCCGCGAAACGTTTAGAGTCACGGGTACCATTAGTATTGGCCACTATTTTTTTTAACGTCACGCCCTCTTTTTAATATTTTGTATTTTTTTTAAACTAATAAATTACTTATATTAATATTTGGTGTTCTTATTTACTATCCAATAAATACACACACAAGTTCTGGTAAAAAAAGAATCTTTATTTACATAATTTTTCTTACAATTCCTGACAATGGTGAGTATTGCATAAGTGCATCATGAATAATTAAACAGTAGCATGCGGTAGAATCCGGAAAGTCTGCGCTGCTTTGCATCTCGACTCTCACGTCGAGGGATCCTGTTTTCAAAGTTTCCGATTGTCTTGAACAGTCAATGACAAATAGAGGTGTTTTATTGAGAAACGTTTGTCGATCGATGAAAGGTTGATCGCTGCTTCCTTGGTAGTAGGACGATTGGAATCTTGAAAAGTAATCGTACATTACAGCTTTGTTTCCATTCATATTATCGTATGGATAATATTTTGAATTCAAGTAGAGTTTTACATTTTCAATAGAGCAGAAATCAAAATGGGCTGCGTTCTTGGTCTGAGAATCCTTCCTGTCGGTTTGAAAACCAATTATTACGTAGCGGGGTTTTTCCACCATAGATGATGTTTTCACCGTCCAAGTTTGAAATTTAGTTTTTGGAAGAATTGGATATTCGTGCATTTGCCAACGTCTGAAAGGAATCGAGATTGTTTCATCTCTTTCGGTCATCCGCAGCAGAGATAGTTTCTCCTCGTCCACAACTCTTATGTACGGCATCCGCCATACGATTTTATTAATTTTTACTTTTACATTGTCAGCCGTTGATTGAAGAATAGCGTTTTTATCGCTTGCGGCTCTCAATAAAATCAACTCCTGTTTAACGTTTAAAATTATACGTTTGTAATCCTCGGCAAAACCGAGTAGGAGTCGGAGCGGTATGCAGAATGAAAATTTTCCATCGGTTTCCAGAGCACAAGGTTGAGCGTCTGTTGACCAACCCCAATTTCCTAAAAAATTTTTTTCTTCTGGGCGTAGGGTTAGAAGATTTTTCATCAACGTTGTATGTCCAACGGTTTTAACTCTATCTATTTCCGTTCCGCACAGTTCGTATCGTATTTCTTCAAACAGAAATGCTGGCGCGTTATTAACAAATTTTGTTGTCGTTGCCGCCGATGTATCGTCCTCTTTTACAACCATTCCCTCAATTTGCAAGTAACTTTTACTCGGCAACGTATACACATCTTGTTGATGTACAGGAATCCTTATTTCATCGCTATTTCCATACGAATTTGATGAGTAGGGCGAATGTGAATGCCATTCATAGTCTGTAACAATTTCGCTGCTGTGTACAGCCGCATTAACGTTTAGCATGATTTAATCTGTACCCGGGAATCGATTTTAAAAACAACAGATTATCCCGTGTTACCTCTTTGAGCTTTGAATGATGAATGCGCGGTATCGGTGCTGGTGGTAATAAATTATTCGTAAAAATAAACACCATTATTTAACCCCTCTCAAATGAAGGCGAATGATTACGTTTTCCTGTCTAAAGTTAACCAATCGGTTATATTGATCTTCCAATTTAATATTTATTTTGTAAAGCAATCCTTGCGAGACTATTGGTAAATAAATTACGTATGCAGGCTTCTCAACTATTTTATACCCCGGTTCGACTACCGGATAGAACTCGTGTAATACGTGACCCTCAACACCGTCCTTGTATGAATTTCTTACAATATCGCATACGACTCGTATGACGTCCACTCTAACAATGGCTGCTTGATTTGGTGATTCATGCCATTTACCCGCTTCCAACTTCGAGTCTTGATCGAAACCCAACAGCGAACCGATAGTATCCTGTTTAAAGTGTACAACTTCAGAACAGAAAAGTTCTGTTTTTAAAGTGTTATTGTTGGCTTTAATCTGTAACGAGCTCTGTTTATTTTTCTTTTTCAGCTCTCCATCCAAATAATCTTTAATATCATCAATTTCATACGTTCCTTCGGGAAGCGTAATCGATTCTTCTGGTTTTCCGTAATAGAATTTATCGTTTACATTTTTCTCTATATTTGGAATAGAATTGTATGTCATTAAATCGACTAATCCAATTTCCCATTGTTTCGAAGACGAAAGATCTATGGGAGGGAAAAATTCGCACGTAAAATATGAGCTTCTTCCCGATATACAAATCATGCTGTTGCTAGAAAGTCTAAACACAAATGACCGCAATTGACGGTGTTCAATCTCTTTTGGCGCGCCTCGTAATTATACCTTATTAGTACAGGATATTGTCTCTGTAGATATTCCACTAATTCTGCAGGTGGGCGCAGATTACCAAAGCTATCAAAATAATCTACACGACTTCCACGCTTTTTATAGCTCACCCAGTGAGTACCATCACCTTTAAGGTTATCCAAATTCACTACTGCCGTCTCATTTACTAACGGTAATTTCGGAAGCGCATCGCGCATAAAAACTCCTCTAAAATAGGGAATTTTTAATTTTTTTGCATACTTTATTATATCGAGTGTTGACAATGGTTTGTTTGGTATAGATTCAATCATCTTCGACGAGTAGAGATTTTTTTTTTTTTCTGAACCTTTGAACCTGCTCCCTTATACGGGCGCACATACAATCCTTTTCCTTTTTTCTTATTATTATTACTATTATTCTTTTTTACCTTTTTTGCAACCTCTGCAAGTAATTTCAATATTTTATTTTGCCCCCCTCCTCCTCCACCAAATTTTTGTTTCATCTTCATGATATTGGTTACCGCCCAAGCTGCAGTTTTTTCCCCCAGTCCACTGTCGGATGCTTTAACACGTTCCCAGGCCCGTTCGGCAAGTTCTCGATCCGCAATTGCACGATTCTTGGTATCACTATATTTGCTGTACGCAATATCGTGTGCTTTGCAGGCGACGTCTAGTTTATTAATGCCAGAATCACCGCGTTGTAATCTCTTTGCGAGAGCTGTTCCCGGCCCGCAAAACTGATAGCCCGGTAAATGAAGTTCTATCGGAAGAATATCAATAGCCTTGTTTATGACATCACTAATTAAACCGCGTCCCCGTTTTAGTTGGTCCCAAGACCCTGTTCTGGTCTTACCCATAACGTACTGAGCCAATCGGGGTAAGTTTTCAAGTTTTTATCGCCGTCACGTAAATCTCTTAAATAAGACAAATATAACAATTGTAGCACTTTTCCCAGAGATACAGCGTCGTACAGCTCCTCGGTTTGTATATGACTGAGCCGTTTATTATTGAAGTCAAGGACATTTCCCCCAGTCTTTATATAGGTGTTGTCTTTCAAGTAACCCAAATTAACAGCATCTGAATCGGCTTTTGGTGTTTTTTTCATGTACACATTATCTTTTAAATATTTTAAATTTACAACATCATCGTCCGCTTCAGGTTGATCAACATTTTTCAATCTTTTATTTGAAAATGAAAAATGACCCTCCTTTGTTTTAACAGGAACAGAATTTTTCTCTAAATATGATTTTGTTACAACATCATTGTCAGTTGCCGGTGGTGCTACGTTACTGATTTTCTTTTTATTTCCATCGTAAAAATTATCTCCTGTTAGGCAAAATCTTTTAACAGTTTGATAATTAACAGCATCCCTGCCGCCTATTGGATTCCCAACGCTTGTCAATCTTTTATTTTGTATATTATAATTACCTTTTTCTGTCAATTGAAATCCCATTCCAGGCGGTCCTTGCGCACCTTTAAAACGTTTTACAGAATGACGACCAAATTTATCGACACTCATTCTTTAATTATTATTCCTGCTTCGACCAGTTCTTCGAGAATTGATGCAATTTCGTTGGCGTGACCCGTATTCCCCGCTCTCTGAGAAGCAAATAACAGTTTTAATCTTTCGCACAACTCATTTGGATCATTCCAGTAGACATAATTAGAAGATGGTTTTAATATCATATCCCCACCACTGCCAACTTTATTTATTAATTTTGATATTATGTTTTTATATTTTTTACTTTTACTCGATTTCACCTTCCCTATAGCGGAATAATCTTGACGGTATACATTTGTTTCGTGTAAAATATCTCCATACACTGAGAGATCCTCTTTTGTATAAATAAATGGATCGGGGTCATTCATAATGATTAATTCGTATAGACCGTCGGTTCCTTTATAATATTTTTCATTGATAATTAAATCATCACCTACCATCTTTAATATTTGATTACCCATCTTCCATGTATTACCATCGATATGAATTCCAAACGTTTTATCTATTTTCCTACCACCATCTATTAATTTTACAAAATATTTTTTCGAAATTGGTCCTGTAAAAGTTTCTCTTATATAATCGGTAATACTTTTTCTGCCTTCCGTTGTACTCATCAGATCCTGACCAGTCTCTCGAGTTTCATAAACGTCTTCACCCACCGGTGTTGCGGTGGATGGGAGGGTTTCCATTTCATTATCTTCAATTTCCTCATCATCCATAGGCGGTTCGTGCCGAGGCATTAACCGTTTTCGGGATTCGGTTCTAGCGTAATCTTCGTAATCATAATCCTCTTCCTCATCTGCATAGTATTCGCGAGACTTGTTTACCAATTTTTTACGTTTTAAACCTTGCGGTGGGGGTACAAATTTACGTTTTACATCGGATCTTCCAATACTCTCGGGATCCAATTCCTCCTCCTCCTCTTCTGTCGAATCCAATATGTATCTACGTTTTAGTGGTTTTTTTTCTACATCTACCGATTTTGCAACGTCAGCATCTAGATTTTTTTCCTTTTCGGAAACGAGTTTTTTCAAAGGATCTACAATAGGTTTAAATTGTTTTTCCAACATCGCTTCTGAATCTAAAATACCGCGCGTTAGAGCTCGGTGTTTTTCTTTTATATTTCTACGCAATTTACTTATTTCTAGGATGACCTGTTCGTTCTCCATAGGCCCTTCCTCGTGGGCAATACAAATTTTTACCTAAATAAGAATTGACAGGGTAAATGAAATAATAAAGTCATATACACAGAATTTGTTTATTATATATCAATTTCCCCTCCACCCCCTCTCTTCAAAATAAATTTCTATTTCCCACTCTAGTGGAATATCCTCTTCTTCTTCCAGGTGCTCTTCAAAATGTTCGAAAAAATATACCTCCCAATCAATTTTAAATTCCTCCTCTTCTTCTTCTTCGAGCTTAAAAAGTCTGCAAAGTTCATCGCCGCAAAATAAATTAACAACGTACATTTCTGAAATAAAATAATTTATTTATCAAATCCAACATGAAGATGTTTTGAATTGAATGAATAATATTTTCGACGGAGAATGAATGGTGGTTCATCGGAACCAAGGTTCAACAGCATAAAAAAATCTGTAATAGTGATATTTTCAAAATCAATATCTAAAAACTCATAACCCTTGGTATCACATTTCACTTGCACTAAATAGATTGTAAAATTTTCTTTCAAATGATGTTTAATAGAAACAGGTAATTGCAGTTCATCTATGTGAATATCTTCTATTAAAACTTGCTTACATATTTCTATAGCAGATAGTTCAAATAACGTTTGTAAATACATGTCAAGTTCCAGTTGATCCAAATCCGTTACAATTTCGTTCTGTTTGATCAATTAAAAATATTTCTTCAATTTCAGGATAAGCTATAACTTCACAAACCAATTGTGCTACTCTGTCACCTTTAGTTATTAAAAAATCAAATTCTGAATGATTAAAAAGTAATATCTGAACGTTACCACGATAATCTTTATCTATTACTCCGGCACCAACATTAATAAAATTTTTCACTGCTAATCCAGATCTTGGAGCAATTCTCCCGTAACAATTATGCGGAACTATTATTACCAAATCTGTTTTTACTAATTGTCTATTATGTTTTGGTATAATAACATCATATGCACTTCTTAAATCAAATCCAGCCGCAAAAGGCGACATATTTTCAGGTGAATAAGCATTTTCAGTAATTTTAAAAAATTGTAATTTTTCGTTAGTACTCATTAAAATTATTATTATAATTGTAATATAAAAGTACTTACTCTTGTATTCACTGACGGTAACAGAACTAAACTCTTGCACCGAGCATTCTGTTTATATATCGTAGTCCGACTTGTTCACCTTCAACAATTGTGAAACAGGAAAGCGTACATTGTCACAGCCTTGGGAATTTACATTGCGAAACATGTTTGTCGCTGGTAGCCTTGACGGGAATTTACGTCTTGCGACATTGTGTTGCAAACAAAACCACTTATCGGGTAGCCTACTTACGCCATCACCGGGTAGCCTTGCGGACGTGTTTGCCTTGACGGGGAAACCCAGCGGGCGTCATTACCGGGCTTGGCCTTGCGGACGGGAAAAACAACTTGTGTTATTACCGGGTAACCTTGCTCGGACGTGTTAGCCTTGATGGGGAAAACCACTTGCGTCATCACTGGGTGGCCTTGATGCTCGCGCGTGTGCCTTGTGACGACTGTCAAGGTCATGTGCCTTGTGACGTCATCGGGGTCAATGACCGTAATTATGCAGGAATGTGGGCCAATTACCAAAATTATGCAAATTAGGGGTCAATGACCATTTAATGACTAATTAATTATGCAGGAATGCGAGCCAATTATGCAAATTAGGGGTCAATGACCATTTAATGACTAATTAATTATGCAGGAATGCGGGCCAATTACCAAAATTATGCAAATTAGGGGTCAATGACCATTTAATTATGCAGGAATGAGGGCCAATTACCAAAATTATGCAAATTAGGGGGGCCAATTATGCAAATTAGGGGTTAGGCATGTGGTGTGGTATATGGATTTTGCACCAGAACATACAAAACACTACTACTAATATCGTTTTTAGTTTAGGCTTATATCAACCTATTATATACGAAAATCCAGTCGTTCACGCAAAAAACCTGGCCCTTACGTCAAGATCTAGGATTCCGCACCAATCCACTGTACCACGATCCAAGCGCCTTTGTCCTAATCAATTGCCATTTCCGTGAAAACATCAGAGAATACAATAATTTGTTTGCATTTGCTTGGCCGCGAGTCTCCAAGTTGGTGTGTCCAAGCGAGCAGGTGTTAAATGAGTAAGTGAGTATTTACTACCCTCACATAAGTTGCACCTAAGCTGTTAATAGTTATCATTATCCTTATTAAACAGCATTGCAAAAAGACTTGATCGTAGCAGTTCCTCGATACTAGCCAGCGGAGAAGAAGTTCCCACGCCAAGTCTACTCTACTTGACTCCGACCCATGACTCGCGCGTTTAGGGTCGTGTTCGTAACCGCTTTTAACCAACTTTTCAGCACTTTTACTGAAATCTGAAATATACGTTTTTAAAGCTCATGATCTCTACTTTCAGAATCAGTTTGAAAAATTTAAACTGTCCAAACAATGCATTTATATGTATTATTATTTTTTTAATAACGTTCCAAATACTTTAAACAGTTATTATGTAGAATTAATATATCCGACTGGGCCCACCTTGAGCGTGCTTAATCTACATGCCATTAACTGTAATTTTACACAATTCCAAAGATTTGACTTTTAAAATGTTAAAACTTTAAATTTGGATAAATTCAATTTTCAATTTTTCTCAGTAAAAAATGCATCTTTTAAGACTTACAAAGTCTAAGTTTAAAGGTTTTTAAAGTTACTACATCTTTTCTATTGCGTTTCATCTAAATATTTACAAAACATAAGTGAAAACCAAAAAAAAAGTTAAATTTTTCACTGTTTTTGTCGTTTTAATAATTTCACAATAAAAAATAATTCTTTCCGAAGGTGGTATTTTCATCTAAAGACTATTCGTCAAGACTACTGCCTTTCTTGCTCTAACGACTGGTCTATAGCCTACATAACCCAATGACGCCACTGCTTGATTGCTATGACAGATGACACCGTTATCGATAGATGTATATTCTCGTACGTTGCAATTGCAATACACTGTGCAACACTCTCCCACGGTACGGTGTTTTTCACATTTTTAATTGACTTTTCATTTCCAATTACGCGGTCAGTAAAATATTGTAGGTTCATGACGATTTGACCCCTCCACTATGTGTGACGTCGCTAAAACAACGACCTACTTAAATTTGTGGCGTGACTTGCGAGATAATTATTTTGTATACAATCTATATATCATATGATATGTATTATGTAAGTATATTCTTATGAGGTGATAGACGCACTTTAAGAAATGATTTATTCTAAAGCGTAAAAATAGTGAAAATTCGGGGGTTCGCTCCCAGCCCATAACAGATAAAATATGTGTTGGGATCAAAAGCTTAGCAACACACGTTTGTTTACATTCATTGCCATAGCAACCAACCTAGCAAATTTAGAATCACTTTATTACTATTCACAACCAACAGCTTGATTAGGTTATATTAAAACTAAAAGGAAAAAACAAAAATCGACAAAAAATTCGTACTGTATTATAAGTAAATTCATCATCTGTTGTTAAATATTATTATAAATAAAACAGCTGATTTGGTTTAAAACATCGTTTTATTTTAGGCCTACAATAAACCAAAACGTGATTTTTGCAAACAATTTGGCAAATCAGGAAATTATTTTTCACAAATAACAGTTTTTTCTAGATTAGGTAAAAGCAAACAAAATGCTTACTGTATTATAAGTCAAACATCTGGCTTTACATGCACCACTCTCGGCGTTAACTAAAATTTAAAATTTGGAAGCTGACTGGTTCAAAAACGAGGAAACCTGAAATACTTAAATTTGAGAGAGTACATATATCAAAAGGGGTGGAGCAACGCCAAATTACTTACTGTACAGCTTTTCAAGTATACTGAGGTGTCCTTTTGACTAACCCAATAATAACAGTTTATGTAAAGGATGATTTCTTCAGTTAAAAAAGCAAGATTGAGAAATACATTCAAAAATTTATATTGCAAAATTAATATATATATACATATATATATATGTGGATTCTTTTTTTACATGATGGGAATATTTATAAAGTTATTTTGATATTAGATAACTTATTACATGTACATAGGCCTATTATATAATTTACTTAAGGGTGCGCTTCCCCTTAAATATAACTAAGTTAAAAAGAATTTTAAAAAATGTAGAAATTAATTTAAATAAGTTTATTTGTAATTTAGCCACAAGTTTATATATAATATATATTATTTATAAAGTTTAATTTGAGTCCTTTGTGACTTTTGGCCAAACGAACGCCACACCAAATAAAAGTTTCGACAAACAGAATTGTTTAGGTTAACCTTGATATTTTTGTTTTAATTACCTTGGATTTGGGTTTTAACTGCAGGGAATATGAGTGTCAAAAGAGCGCATCGCACCAATGTGTCAAAGTGGCCTAGAATTTTCCTGAATGTTCTAGAAGATTCCAGAATGCGCCCAGAACGTTCTAAAATATTCCAAAATGTTATAGAATCTTCCAGAAGGTTAAAGAATATAATTATAGAATATTCCATACAGAATGTTATAAAATGTTCCACTAAACTCGAGAAGGTTATAGAATTTTCCAGAAGGTTGTGGAATGTTCCAGACAGTTCTGGACCATCAAAGGGACTTCCTGTTCCGCTACTTCAAGAACTTCTAGAAACCGGAAACTGGCTATGAAGATGGATACCTAAAGGTTGGCACATTTTTAAGTTATATATTTATAGGAAAGAAAAAACATTCGCATTTGGATTATTTGTGTCTAATTTGTAAAATATTGTCGGTACAAATATTTAGGTAAAATTTACTCAAATTTAAAACAAACTGGTGGAAATCATGGTGTTTGCTCTTACTGGCGCATAGCTGATCATGTATGTAAGCCTAAATGGGAAACATAGATCGATTTGTACGAAACTCACTATACGTTTTTTGGCCAGCGAACTCTCAATATTTACCCAATATTTCTTTCATTAATGTATTCATATCTGCGAGCGAAGCAGATCCAAACTGCTATTGTTATTTAACTTTCAGTTTTTCTACAACTACATTCTTTAGCAAAAAGTTATAACAGTGTTTTGTTACGTAGTTTCAATGCTGCTTTAGTGACCGGGAGTAGAGGTTATCCTTCGCATTCGCCTTACTGAATCTACATTAACCACGGTTATACCTCAACTAAGCATATTATTTGCTATATTTGGACTACCCTTTTGTAACGGTACTAATAATATAATGGTAGTCAGTGGTCGTCATAGGAGTTTGCAGCCTTTCTTCAAAATCTATATAAAAACTAACCAAAGAATCGCGAAATCTCCGTTACCAAAATGCGTAATGAATTCGGTAGTAATAGGTTCATTTTGTAAATAGGAGAAGTTTCATAATTGTGCATTTTGAGGCCATCTGAGACCCTATTTTACTCTGTGCAAACTACCATTGATATTAAAAATTAAAAATTTTATAGCAAAACTTTACATTAAAATAAATATTGTTTTATTGTTCATTCAAACTTAATCTTACACTACACTAAAACAAATTTCAATAGAAAAATTAAGTTAAGTTTATTAAATTAAGTTGTTTATTAAAACATTGGTACAAAATACAAACGTATAAGACAAAATATGTCAATAATTGAGGTTGGCCGCTTTTGCCTATCCTTTCCAGAACACGTTCAAAGTATATAGTAAATGGATAAGCTCATGTATGAGTAATTGTTGCGTTCAATTGTTATAACTTAAAATTTGAATTAATTTTTGAAAGACTTGTTTAGTTTTAAACACTGTCCGCCATTTGGGTTCTAAGTGAGGAACGGAATAGTATAATCGGAAAAGCACAATATTGTATTTATATCTACAGACAAAATAAAATACCATCAACATAAACATAAAAATTGTATATTTACAGGTACTATTTCTATTAAACACAAAGTAAGCAAAATACAAAAATCATGAACATCTCCAGCACAATTTCTCAATTCAACATTCAACAGTTACAATGTGCATAGTTTGCAAAGCTATTAGCTTGGAGGCCGTAGCATATTATTTAAAATCTAGTTTTAAAATTTGTTTAAATTATTACTATTATTTATTTTGTCATATTTTAGCAGTTTTACTTAAAAGCAGTTTAAAATGTACACTAAAATAATAGATAAATACACATACGAACTTACATAGAATAAACGTTAAATAAAAAAAAAAATATGTATTTCCAAATTAAAAGACCATCAACAAAAGTTTTACACAATTTGTCAAGAACAAAATCGGAGTTTACAGCAGCTGCACTGCAAAGGAAATTATACTTAATCATAAGAGTTGAAATCTAAACATAATTACTCTTTACAGACATAACAAATAATTCTGAGAACGTTAAACAAATAATCATTGTTAAAGAGCCAAGACCTACCCAATATAAGAAACCTCGACAACCTACCTCCTTCACACTAGCTGAAAGAACGTTATAGAATTTAGGTGCATTTTAAATTTGGAATAATTATTAAAATCAAATAACAATTTTAATCTACTACGTTCTTAAAACGGACTAGAAAGTATAAAATAATGTATCCGTTTTAAAAACGTGGTATGTTACGTTTTTGTATTTTATTTTAATAACTATTTTCTGCTTTTTAATCTTATGTGTGTCAGAGATTGTGTGTCATAACAATAGATATACCGAAGATATAAACAATATTGTTGAGATGATGTAGAGTATTTTGAATAAATTATTATTTTTCCACGAGACCTTGTCCAATTTAAAACTTTAAAATTGTATGAAGACTGTTCAGTTTAAGAACTAAAGTTAAATTAATCGAGAACTATTCTGATCTAAACGTAAACCACAATGAATGCGTTTACCGACTCCATGATTGCAAATTAAAATTCAATTAAAAATATGAATAAACTGTTCCGTGGGAGTGTATTATTTAAATTATCTAATCGAACGTAGAAACATGAATCGAAAACAATTTCAACTGTCATGTCGTAGCAATCAAGCACAGTGGCGTCATTATGGTCTGTGTACACGTACAGGGAGTGTGCGAATATAGTAACAGTCAATAATAACCACATTAAGGCTCTTCTTTACCCTGGGGAAAAACTTCGAATGTACAGTGTGACTTTAATAAAATCTGTTCGCGTACAGTCAGTGACCGGGACAGTGCGGGGAGAAGCGGGGGGGGGGGGAAATCCAGAACTAAAAACATAGGCCTCATAGCCTGCTCATCGCCCACTTACCCTTTCTCAACTCTCATCCAATACAAAGAAAAGGCATTGTAAATAAATAAAACTATGGTGCGTAACAAATGTTTATTTACTAATCAAGACATGCTGTCACATCATGACATTTATAATTAATTTGTATTAACCTGCATAAAATGGAGCTGTTTTTTAAATGTGTTTAAATAACACCTGCAATTTTAAGTAGTTGACACGGCCGATACTGAAAATAATGACGGTGCATTTAATGCACTCTGTTATACCGTTATCATTTGTTTGATAATTTTAACCACTATACAATTCGATAGGAAATTAAACGTTCTACAAAAGTTAAATTATTAAAAATACAGCGGATTGTTTTCTACAAATTATAATATAAACCATAGATAAGTTTTAAAATTTAGGTATACATTCAATATCATAAGTAATACCTTTATACATGGCAATAAAATATACAAACAAATTGCAATTAATTTCTAAGAAAAATCTTAAATATAAAAATAACAATATCTATATATAAAATATTAGTATTACAGCTAATAGAAAATATTACATTTTTCCATAAGCTTAAACATTAAAAAATATACACATGCAAATTGTTTTGTGTTATTAAAAATACTGTATATACATACAACATATTTGGTAAATAAAATAAAACCTGAAAACAAAATCTCACTATAAACACGTTTATTAACCTCAAACGCGTTTCAACGACAATGTCGCCATCCTCGTTGAAACGCGTTTGTGGTTAGTAAACGTATTTATTGTTAGATTTTGTGTTCAGGTTTTATTTTATCTAGTTAATTTCTCACAAGTCAAGCTCACTAGTTATTTATTAACATATTTGGTATTGTTAAAAATATATACAAGCAACATGTTTAGTATTATGAACAATATATGTACAACATGATTGGAGTTATTAAAAATATAATATACATTCAACATGTTTGGTATTATTCTCTAAAATTCTAGCCCTTTCACAGAGTATGTCATCAGCCAAAGATTAAGTTAAATAACAATGTAAGCTACTTGGTTCTCCATAGAAATAAAAAATAACAGAACATTTTCCAGTAATAAATAAGTCTTATACAAACTTAAAATAATTAATTCAATATGTGTCTTTTAAAAATTTTGGTTTCCTAGCATATTGTACAATATTAATTTTATTATTAGTCATTATTCGAACATTTGCTATCATTTATGTGTAAAATAATTGCACGACGTTTAGGGAGTACGTATCAACCCACTTCAAAAATAAAAGGAACTGACAAAAAGACTGTAAGTTACGTAACCTAAATTATTGTTAACAATTCAGTTCCGGTGGCTAGAAAATCAACTCCCGTTATCAAGTGACTACAAAGATATGAACCTCGAGAACTGGGAAAACTAGGCATATGTTAAAGAAAAACAATGTAAAACTAAAATATACCATCAACCTAGATAGTTGTTAGTCACTTGATAACTTGAGTTAAATTAGTAGGCCTATTCCCGAAACTAATGATGTAAAATGTAAAATTAATTAATAATAATACAATTAAACTTCTATAATTAACAAATAAAAGCTTCAAACAGAGAACTGTGCAATAATTGTAGGAAAAAAAACTTTACTTATCATGAACTGAAATGACTATATAATTGATTTGATTTTCTTGGACATTTGAACCTGTGTTGCTTTAGCAATATACTCTGGGTTTCTAATTTCCATGGAACGGGTGTGCCCTGGATCTACCAGTTCTGGAAATAAACAATTAATATAAAATCTTTGTATTTGTCTACCATTTGATTAGACCAAAACTCATCATCCCATAGAATTATTTCAACTCGAAAGCCAAGTGGATTCCATAATACAAAGTAACATACCGGTAATGCTCGTTGAGTTATATGCAGTTGGCCTTGTATTTGGAAATAGAAGTTGTGATTTTTATTTACACATTCACTCAGTTTTCCTGAGTTTAAAAAAGTAGCGTTTTCATTGGTTCAAAATGATTCCATACAAAAAAATATCTTCCCCTCAGATAGGGGAAAACTCAGATAGTTTTTAAAACTTTATATCCCCTAACTTTTAAACGGTTAGTCGTATATATAAAAAAAATAACCAAGAATAAAAAAGTCTTAAAATAACTTGTACAATGTTGACCGCTAGGCCTAAATTGGAAAATGGCAGCCAGTTACAAATATTTTAACTACATATTTTTTAATTACTAAAAAAACAAGGAAAGCCATTTAAAATTTGCAGTCAAATTTATAGTTTACAAGATACCAATGGTGGCCCATTTAAAAAAGACCCTGTATACCAGTATCTGGTCAAATAGGTAAACTACCATAATATTGACTATATTAAAATGTTTAACGCGCCATATGTTAGTAACAATCAGTTTACTAACACAAATGGATGTACTGAGCAGTAAATCGCTGCTACTGTTAACTGCTCACAGAAAAGCGCTCTTAAGCCCATCTCTACTAATGCAATGTGAGTTAAAAGAGGGGCGAGTATTATTATTCAATTAGTAATCAATTGTTTTGAGGTTCTGCTCTTTAGAAACAAAACCTGTCCAAAATTAAATTAAGATATAAGTAGTGAAATTGTATTGAAATACAGTTCGATCAAGTTACATATTCACCGTCGTATAGCATGTATACGTGAGACTTTAGAGTTCAGCTGGGCTGTAAACGTTTGCTTTTTATAATTATACTTGAAAAACATTAATTGACGTAATGTGTAGGCCTACGTGTAAACAATTCTCGAGTATTATGTTTCATTAAATCACGGATATAATCTTATTTCGCCAATGAATGTTTTACCAGAACGTCACCAGCATATAATTCCATATACTCTGACGTCAGCGGTGTCTATAATAACAATATTTAGTACTTTATTTAATATATAACTTAACAAGAAGGTACAAATTTCAATTATTTGAAAAACACTATCAGCAATAGTCCATGGACCGTCTTCTGATTAAAATGTGAGTCTCTTAATCAAATATTATTAGGCTTACTATCGCGCTTGGGATTAAACACACATTCATATACTTATACATTTAAAAAAAATATAAACATGTCTTCTTAAACATAGCAAATCAAAAAAAATATATATTAATTTATGACTATGTTCTAATATTAAGGAGAAAATACAATGAACATTCAAATATTTTATAAATTTAAATAAGAATTAATTACATATGCTTGTGTAAATGATTTCAGAAACTACGACTTAATACACTCTGATTATTGCTAATATCTTACAAACACAACCACAATACAAATACAAAACAAAAACCATTCTTGAACAAAATGACTGTCCTCAAATTGGTGAGTTGTCAGGATTTTCTCACCTAAAATAAAATAATCCTGCAATAACCATGGCTAAAAAACTTCGGAGTAGATAAAAAAAAACTAAGCACTGTACGTGCGTGTAATTTTTGATCTACAAATTAAGAGAACTCTCAAACTTTATTAAAAGCCCTTAACACGCAAACTTTCTAAACCCAAATTTCCAAACAAACCCGAAATATTTAGGAAATTTACCAAAAACTATCTATACTGCAAAGCTTGTCAAGTATTTATAGAGACGTAGCCAATCTCGCCCATTCAAACACGAATGGAATTCTTCTTTATTTAACATATTTTTGGAAAACTATGGTTTATAAAACCTATCAATATTCTACACAAATATATAAATAAATGTAATTACAGTCCAAAATCTTAAATCTTATTACGTCTTATGATTTGCCCTGTTTAGCCTCTGAAACTCGTTTTGCCTTAACATACGTATTTCCTTTAACCATTTCATGCATTTTAAATGTAATGGATTCATTTTCAGTTTCCTAATTGATCGACTACCTCAATTAAATTAAATTTCAACCTGTAACAGTATGATCAGTAGATTAATGAAAGTAAAATTAGAGACTCACGATTTTCAAGAGGAGTCGAATGTAATAAAATATATTGCCATAAGAAACGAAGTTCCATCATTGACAAACTTCTCTTAAAACGCAAGATCAGATCAGAATCACACAACAAAGAGAAAGCTAAACCGTCTTCGCATCAACTGGATATGTCAGCATCCAACCTAAAATAGTCAATTCTACCTTCCATAAACTTAACAGAATCGAAGACATGCGATGGATGCGAAAAGGTAGGCCTATACATCGGCCAAAATAGGAGATCGTTTAAAGTGCGATTTAAAGAACACTTCTGGAAACAAATCAAATTGTGCATGACATCTCATAGAGTTGTACGAACTTTCGAAATAATCTTGAAACAATTCAAGTATGTTCTAAAGGAAGATATATGGAAGCTGTTGAGGAGTATGAGATTAACAAGGCGTTCAAATCAAAGATGAACGTGCACACCGTAAAACAGATAATAAATGCTAATACTAACTCTGTACTAAAATGCGTACGCCATTACACTGTTTGTCTGAGGTATCGATATTTTGTTTGCCGATCAGGACTAGTCGGTACCACTACTTAATCAGATTTGCGGAGCGAGAGCAGTGTTTTAAAATCACAACTTCGTCTTTATTAAACTCACTTCTCTTTGTGTATTTTTAATGCCATTATTCTGTTTAGCAGTTGATCGAAACAAATACAAAAGATCTGCTAAGCCCCTTACGAGAGATATCATTCAAGCATCGATTGAATTAGAAACGATTGTTTTATTATTGTTAGCTACATTACAATTATTACTGTATAAACTGCGAAGATAAGAATTGAGAAAACAACAAATTGAGGAAAAGTCAACCAGTTTTCGAAAGGTTTCAACTGCAAGACCACATAATTCATGTTTAGGAAGGGTAACAATAAACAATGAAACCAAAAACAAGTATATATCTTAACAATTAATTACTGTTTTTCAATT
>JAGFPH010011111.1:0-36208 GCA_018207615.1 Philaenus spumarius
CCGTTTCCCGCCTTGAACAGGGTACTTTTATGGTATTTTACGTTTTGGTCGATATTGGGAAACCAGAAGCACTATAAGGTCGTGTAAAAAAAGGTGCAGAAAATCTCCTATATTAATTTTGTTAGATTAAAAACCCCCAAAATGTTATTCTAGTACACAAAATGTATAATTCCGGTAAAAAATGGGCTTCCAACTGTTGAAATTTTTTGCTTACGAACTAGTCCGAGCAACTTAGAAAGACAACGTGTGTACCAAATTTGGACTAAATCGGTCGGAAAATGCTGCCGTTAGAATGCAAACACATATACACTTATGAATATCTATATCATTTGTAATTACACCCCAAAACCTGTTCTGAGAACTATGATCGGTGTTCATTGACCACTTCCGACCTTACTTCCCACCATAAGAATCACTGCAATAGATAATCTTTCCTTTGGAAATTCACTAAGAAATAAAATAAAGCTAACTGACCTCACTTACGGTCCGGAAACTGTCATACAACTTGGCTTACTTAAAGAGCTCAGGTATATATTTCGTATTAAAGTATAGTGCCAAAGTATTCGCTCCGTCATATTCAATAACAGCACACTTTTACTTTTTGTGTATCACTTTAGTTTAATTCATGCACAACTAAATAATGACACTATTTGGCTTAAGCTAAAATGTAAAAAAAATGTGTCCTGTTAAACAACACAAGATACATACAAAGTTTTGTCAACTTATTTACAGTAACAAAAATAATGAGGGGGTTGAAGAAACTTTATGAACACTCTGTATAGTAAATATTGAACACTTTTAAGATTGTAAAGTTTTACCTACGTTCATTATGTATATTCTAAAATAGGGACCCCTTCGTTATTGTCACCGTGTTAAATAATTTGACGTGTAAAGTTTTATTTAAATCAAACCAATTTTTAAATTTTTTACCTAATGCTAAATTAATGATTTAATAAAAAACTTTCAGATGGTCGGTAAAAAAAGTTTTTGGACATATGTTTTTTAATTTCAAGTCAAAGTGTTTTCTTAATTTCAACCATTTGACCATCCCCTGAATTATCTCAACTCTGTTATCTCAATTACGTTAAAAAATCACCCTGTATTGATATCGTAACTGTCATTCCAAAATATGTATGTACAATCCCCACACGCGGCCCTTTTATACCACCACTTCTCATTTCCACGAACTGCAGTACATTCCTAAAAGCTATGTTTTTTATGTATCAGAATTAACAAAAAGAGTTTGCTTATTGCAATAGTTTTTAAGGTTATTCGATCTACTCTGCACACCAACAAGCTGTTGGTGACAAGATAACGATACCACCTGCATACAATAAAACACTGACTCTAAATCCATCAAATCGCGCAGCCTCTCCCTAAAATATCAGCCGAGTAATTAATAAATAATAAAATGAACTTAAAATTAACTAAAATAAACGCACATGATTTTCAAAAAAGTTCATAACGCCTTTTGTCGTTTATATCGCATTTGCATCAGTCGTTAATGATAATCAGCACACGAGAAGAAATGATCAAATAGAAGATTGAAATTTAAAACTGTCCTGACAATAATTGAACAGTTATTATTATTATAAAAATACAATTAATTGTAAAATCTACACTAATAAATACCACTACCAAAAAATGACAAATTTAATGGTCAATTTAAAAGTTGTCAATGGAACAAACTGTATTTTATGGTGTATACAAACTCTACAGACCACTTTAAGACATTTTTATTCTTGAAAAATTTCTCATAAACCCGACCGTGTAGTAGGAACTGGAGCACTTAAAATTCTAACAATCTATGTTTTGCTTAAGCGTTTTAAGTATTGACAGAATAAGAAACAAATTTAAAATAAACATATTTTATTAGCCTCTTAACTGATGAAAATAAATATTTTAAATTATGTTACTATCACGCAAAATCTTTAATGGAACTCATGAAAATGAGTTAACTCTAGTGTCCAGAGGAATAATATTATCGAATTTCCGTAGAAAAGTTAAGGTGTTGCAGTGACTCTTATGGCAAGACCTAAGTTTGGGAGTGGTCAATGATGACCGATAGAACACGTTTTGGGGTGTCATTAAAAATTGTAAATATATATGTGTTCGCACTCTAACGACCGCATGTTACGTCCGATTTGGTCCCAGTTTGGTACACTTTGGTTTTCTAAGTCGCTCGGACGAGTTCCTTAGCCAAACGAATTCAACAAACGGAATCACGTTTTTTGACAGAAAGTAATAACTTTTTGTGATTTTTCATTATAAAAATGAAATGTTTTTTTGTGGTTAATCTAAAAACATAAATATTTGAGATTAATCTGCACATTTTTTTTACACGACCTTATAACGCTTCTGGTTTCCCAATATCGATCAAAACATAAAATACCACACAAGTACCCTGTTCAAGGCTGGAAACGGAGATGCAAATTAACTCTACTGATATATTTGTACTACATGTATTCATTTGCCTTGGTTACTCAGTGCCTTCGTGAGTAAACCAATTTCGTGGTCGAATTATTGCAATCAGTTGTTGCCGTTAGACCAAGGAAATTATAGCCTTATAAAAACCAATATCTTAACACTAGCATAATACATCTACTGAATAATACAATATTCGGGCAAAAGGAGAAAAAGAAATTTTTTTATTCAAAAAATTATTAGAATCAATTAAGCGTCTCACTCAACCGATCTGGATGAAAGATTAAATATCTTAAACAGAAAAAGCAATGCTTTTACGTCACTTAAAAACGTCTGATAAGTCTGATAATTCACTGTATGATTTCTTACGGTCCCCATAACCTCTCACCATTAACACAGTAATTAATTCTTTCAATTCAAACTCAGAACGTTCCATAATAGAAATAAAATAACTAAACCTATTCACCAGAAGAGTAAACTTGAACTGAAATTATTGTTGGCAATCTAAACTATGAACTGATAAAATGCAAGTGAGTAGGCACAAGAGAAAGTCCTAAGTAGATTGTTGAAACTAGTAAGATCTTTGGACACGGGACATTCCAAAGCATGTTGACTTAATGTAATTAACAACAGACCAAGGAAATCAATTATTTTACTACTGTAAATAGTATTTTACTCTGTTAAATGAACCGTTTCATTCTTTCCACGAAGTTTGCATAGATGAGGAATTGAAAAACTAATTTTTTTTATAACTTTGGGAAGTACTTCGCCCGTATTTTGGAATGGCTGTAATTTTGATAGGGGCAACATAGAGGCCTCTAGTTTGCACCATTTGATTTATGTTTTTATTTCCTTTAAAATGAGGGGTCACATGATGGGAGTTTGCATTTTAAAATTTTAAGTTGCCCCCTTTACCACCCTTTACAATAAGGGGGAGGGGGCGAAATGTTTAACCACCTAAAAAAGTAAAAGAAATGTTATAATAGGTATGGTCAAAGTCTCACATTGATATCTCAGGCCGTTTAAATTATATCCAGGTGTGCCAGGACATTAAACACTCTGTATATACATATATTTGGGGTTTTGGTGTATTTAATAACAAATTTTAAAATTAAAATTAAGATTTATTTCACAAAGTTTGTCACAAAACGCAAAATAATTCAGATAATGTTTTTTAAAATTCGGTACCGTTAACAGATTTGATATATTTCTAAAAAACTGCAATATTTCAACAATCTCTACATATAAATACATTTGAAGTGTCTGTATGTGATTTCGGAATAAATCATTACTTGTGAGCTCATATGGTTATTCACAAGTTACGAAAACCTAAACTTGCATTTTAAAATTTATTTCTGTCTGTTTGCACGGGACAATTTTCGGAATGGCTGAAACAATTTTGACGAAATTTTAATTTGCATGTAGAAGACTTTTATGAAACTAATCTAGTCTACTTTTTATCAAGGAAATATTTAATATTTCTATTTAAACATTTATTTAATACAATTTTTTTAAATTAATTATGAACAAAATTAGGAATTTTGTGACTGACCCAACTGCGTATGCGTCAGAGTCTTTGATATCGCACCACCACCACCACCACCCTACTACGATCCAAGTTCCTCTGACCTAATCAATCTTCATTTCAGTTAAACTATCAGATTATACAATGCTGTAATCAGTTTCCATTTGCTTCACCCCGATTCGCCTTGAGAGTTTTCCTTTATGAAATTGTTTCCCTGTGTAAATTGTTGTTATACTTGTTGTTAAATTAAAGTTTAAGAAATATAATTGAATGCCAGACTGACTCATCTTCATTAATAAAAATCCAATGGTGTGAAAGCTCCCGTGCCTTCCTTTATATTGTTGACAGTATTTTGTACCACAAGACACAATAAAGCTTCAACATGCAATAATTGTTTCCCTGTGTAAATTGTGGCGACCGGCGAACAGTAATTATGTCGTCTTAAAAATGATTTACAACTTCATGGATGCAATATAAGCTCTTTAGTATTTAAAAATGACTTAAAAATAAAGTTATTGTGTTGGATGAAGATGAAATATTGTTTTAAATCAAAAACATCGTTCAAACAATGCACGTTTAAAAATGTCGGTACGTTTATTGTAGGTTAGAATTATGAAAGATATAGTTTATGTTTTTGTGGTTAACGACTGTGAACCACCATGTAATGAAAGTTAATGCCGCTGTAACTCTTTACAAGTATATATTATAATGCTTTATGTTACAGAGTTTTCTTTTTATTAGCTTTGACTGTAATGTTTTTTTTTCTGATTATGTGACTCAAACATCGAAATTTGGTGTCATATATCAATTATACGGATCAATCAAAACATTGTTTTAATTAAATTATCTAAAATTTTATCGGTATCACATCTCTCACAGTAAACATTTAATAGCGTCAAAGCTCTTCTGCGATGGACTTTAATTTTTGACACTGTTAATTTCTTGAAATTTACTTTCTCTTCTGATCAAAACAGGAATCACGAAACACTAAAAATCACTCGCACTCGAAAATCGTTTTCGCACATTATTTCCATTTATGACGGTGACCTAGTAACTGATGGGTTAACGAACCTGACTCGGAAGCTAAAGGTAGCAGCTTCGAATCCGGAAGAAGACCGTGGATGTTTTTCTAGTAGGGAAAGGTTAATTTCAGGCAGCAGCCCCAATAACAAACATCTATATCGGACCGAATACTTCTTCAAGGTAAAATTCTGAATCATCAGCTGCTGTTTATGCCGTCTTCCAAACCGACAGTAATATTGTTTACGACATTTGAAAAATAAAATAATACTACTGTGTATACAGAGCGTTCATAAAGTTTTTTCATTATTTTTGTTGCATAAAAGGAAATGTTCTGAACATATCTGACCCTCTATGATTTTTGGGGGGGTTATGAGGGGAAGGAGATTAACAATTTCAAATGTAATGACAACTTACAGTGGTGTCATGTAAGTTCATGCATTAAACCATTGTAAAGATTATTATAAGTGAAACAGAATGGCGCAAACTAGAGCTTAGTATCTTGCTTCGTTATAAAGTAATGGATAATCAAAGTTCTGGAAGGTTATATTTTTATTATAACATCAATGCAGGTTATTAATTTGTTAATATTAGGAATAAGTAGGTTATTGAGAGTACAAATATTTAAAAAAAATTGTATATCGTCAATGTTTTTTATAAATAGTTTAAAAAAATTCAAACATAATATTGTCCGCGAGAGGAAAGAAGTCCCCTGGGTTCTGGCATATTCAAAAATTGCAGGCGCTTATCTGAGTCGGCGCTAAGCTTACGTTGCACACGGCATTCTGCACTCACTTTCACTGTGGCAAAACATGTAAAATAGCCAATTGAGATTTTACTTCATTGTAGCTATTTAATTGTGTTAATAGTGTTGAGAAAGAGAAAACCATTAAGGTTTGATAAGCCTTCCAGTTTTAAAAACTAACTTGTACTACAGTATAGGATTACTATAAAAAAGTTTATTATTAAGAAAGAAAGCTGTTACTGTAAAACTTTGTACAGTTAGGCAGTAAGAAAAACCGTTATTGTATTTACAAGTAAGATTATATTTACACTTACGTACACATATTGTTTACAAGTTCTTAAATTACTGTACAATATTAAATTGTAAACCATTTTAAATTTATATACAAAACTAGCAAAAGCTTGTTGATAGGCCTACTAAAAAAATTGATATACAGTAAATATACAGTAAAATTCGCGGGCTTGGTATTCGCGGTTTTGATTATTAGAGGTCGCTAAAAAAAGAAAAACTACTGTATTAAATAGCAATAAAGTTCATGTAAAATTCGTAAATTATTGCAGTGTTTGTACTGTAATAATTATTGTACGAATTTAATAACATTGTATAAATACCACGTCGTCAAAACACTCACAAATACAAAAAAACATACAAGATGTGATTTCACTATAATACACCTCTGCGTGAATACAAGTGAACTTGTGCAAATGAAGGTCAATGGCTTACTGTGATTTAGTTGGAGATATCAATTTAGTGTACAGCAAGACAAATTAATTTAAAAGAATTAATTAAAATTGCAGTAAAATATTTTGAAATAAATTTAGTTTTAACTACGTTTTAGATTATCGATCATGACCAATATTTTCGCTACTGACAGCGAACGTTAGTTCTAAAAATAGACAACCCAGACAATAAAAGAGCAAGTAGGGGAGAGGGGAGCACCTTTACTAACAAAATACTTACCAAAAAACATTTTCAGAATGATGAGATATAAATAAATAAATATAATATATAAATAATAATAAGATTTAAACTTAGAGTACTGGTAATTATTGATAACTCAAAATTTAAAAAACACAAAATTTAAAGTACTCAGCTTCAAATTAAAATAAACATTAAAAAACATTATTTATTTAATGTAAGAGTTGCAAGCGAGATTACTTTATGTTAAAAAGTTACCAAGGTCCTCAAGTAATTTCTTCTGCAGCTTTAAGTTAAAATGTTTTTAAAAAAAATCTTTACTAGCAAAATGCACTTAAAATTTTCTGAATAATTAGATATAAATAAATATATAATATGCAAATAATTATAATCAAATTTAAACCTAGAGTAATACAATTATTGATGACAAGAATAAAACATAGCTTTCCGTGGCGGACTGGTCTAGCCCATGTATTCTATAGCCCTGCACTTAACGGCTGTTCTACAAGGATTCCACGTTAGCAAAAACAAAACCATGCTGCGCGAAATGTTTGGACAACGAGTAGCGCCTGAAAATGCCGTGCGGTAACATACAAACACTGCTGCATACCGTCCTGGCTCAGAGGACTTCTTTCCTCTCGCGGACAATATCAACATCTCACCAAAACAGAATAGCAGTTTAGTTACATTTAAAAGAGATGATGTTAAAATACAAATATAATCTTCCTGAACTTTGATTGACCATTACTTTAAAAAGAAGCATATTACTAGGATCTAGTTTGCGCAGTCCTGATTCTAATAAATAAGAAGAAAAAGAAAAGAAAGTTACCTTCAACGGGTAAAATCAAATATCATGAACTGTTAGACAACGTCACATAGAACACCTTCAATATACACTTGCTTATAGAACCACAAACAACTAAAGGCAAACAATAAAAACACAAGCACCCCCACGAAACTAGTGGAATTTATCACCTGCTACGATTGTAACAGGTCAACCTGCAAAATCCTTCAAAACTAGTTTTAAAGTGCATTCCAAACAATGGCTCTAATAACAAAAATAACACCTCTAAATTTGCAGCACACCTAATAGAAACCGGCCACAATTACACGAATATAGACAATAAATTTCAAAGTTTGCACCAATGATCCAAAGCCTTATGAACATTTTGGAGGAATTCCAAATCTAGAAACTCAAAAAAGCAGATCCAACCTCACGATTAAATGAAAATACAATTTTCCAATCTAAAACCATGTTTGAAAAAATTATTTAAATAGAGCCCCTTTATTCCAGAATAGCTAACCCACAACAAATGCGTTGCAATAACATCTACCTTTTATATTTTTGTTTAGCCCACGTATTTCACACCTTTAAGGGTCGGCTCTAGCTGTCGGCCATGTTGGTTGACACTCCATAAGACCAATGTTAAATTAAAATCCATATTTTTCCTTTATTTTTGATCGGATAATTATGAACGATATGTCATTTTAAAGCTATGGCCAATACGCATGCAAATGGCTTTTCCAAAATTAAGAAAAACGTTTTGTTTAATATTTATTAACAATTTAAAAAATTAATTTTTAATAATTTTTTATGTTGTCACTATTAGTTATAGCGAAAAAGTACCAAGCCATTTGCATGAAGAATTTCGTCCCCAAGAGTTTGGTATTTTTTTGAAAAAGCTATTTGAACAATTGCGGGTTTTAAATGGATTTAGGCTGAGCAATGTCCGTGTAACTCACCGCCGCTATAGGGTGACTTTAAATATTTTTTTACGATGCAACTATTAATTATAGCGAAAAATTATCAAGCCATTCGGATGAAGAATTTCGTCCCCAAGAGTTTGGTATTTTTTTGAAAACGCTATTTGAACAATTTCGGGTTTTAAATGGATTTAGGATGAGCAATGTCCGCGTAACCTACCGCCGCTACACTGGAGTCGCAGGTTGCTTTCTGTTTTACTAGAGCCGACCCTTAACTACATGGGGTAATTAGTTTCAAGCAATTTTAAAACACTGGAGTAAGCTGGTGTGAATTATCACTTCACCACACAACTAATTGAGGACGACTGAATCAGTTCATAAATAAATGAAACTATTTAGTGCTTCGATCTTAAAATAATGTCAAAGATGAGCCTCGTCATGAATATAAAAGCGTCGTTGTCCTGACTGACTGACAGACTGACTGACATAGAATCAACGTAGAGGAAAAACTACTTAAGATAAAAAATACGAAAATTCAAAGGTATATTCTTATGGGGTCATAGACACACGCTAAGAGAGAATTTTGCAAAATTTTGATTTTCAAGCGAAAATATGGTGAAAATAAAGGGTTAACTCCCAGCCCTATAACAGATAAAACAGCTGCTTAATATCAAACGCTTAAAAACAAATGTTTTATTTGTTGAATTAATTTATATTCATTACCATATCCTTCAACCAACTTGGTAAATTTAGAACAGTTTATTATTCTTCACAACTAACAGCTTTTTTTAGGTTAGGTTAAAAAAATAAACGCAAACACAAACAAAAATCAACGAAAGAGGCTTACTGTATTATAATTCCACTATCTGTTGTTACGTATTATAAATAAAACAACAGATTTGGATCATCAAATGCTTAACACAATTTTAGGTTAGGCCTATACTGAACCAACACACATTTCCTAAAAGCATTTACATTTATTACTATAGCAACTTACTTTGCAAATTTAGAATCGGATCATTTTTTAACTAACAATATCAGTAGAAGTGTTTTGTATGTTCTGGTGCAAGGTCATCCATATACCACACATGCCTAAGGTCATTGGACCGCATTCCTGCATAATTTCTCTAATTAAATGGTCATTGACCCCAATTAAATGGTCATTAACCCCAATTAAATGGTCATTGACCCCTAATTTGCATAATTGACCCACATTCCTGCATAATTACGGTCATTGACCCCGATGACGTCACAAGGCACATGACCTTGACAGTCTATGACGTCAAAAGGCACACGCGCGAGCGCCACCCAGTGATGACGCAAGTGGTTTTCCCCATCAAGGCTAACACGTCCGCAAGGTTACCCGGTAATAACACAAGTTGTTTTTACCGTCAAGGCTAACATGTCCGCAAGGCCAAGCCCGGTAATGACGCCCGCTGGGTTTCCCCGTCAAGGCAAACACGTCCGCAAGGTTACCCAGTGATGGCGCAAGTTGATTTTCTCGTCAAGGCTACCCGATAAGTGGTTTTGTTTGCAACACAATGTCGCAAGACGTAAATTCCTGTCAAGGCTACCAGCGATAAACATGTTTCGCAATGTAAATTCCCACAGTTACGTAAAGGTTTCTCAAGGTTAATGTTTCTGTATTTAAAGCCTTGCGCTCAGTGTTTCGAAAGTTAGTGTAAAGGTTATGTCCAGCAGCAGCAGCATCCGTAGAGTTCATTTTCGAGACGATTTGACTTCCATTCATTACGTGGGCAACGATTCCGAACATAAGGAGGCTAGAAACGGTATTTGTTGGATCAGATTAGCAGCTGATCGTGCAAGAGAAGAACGTCTAACTGGTGAGTCTAGCAGAGCAGTATCCAATCAATTAGAAGGTTTTACGTTACAACCACCACCAAAGAAACCGAAAAGTGAATCATGACCGATTCTGGTTCTATTGCCGCCAAGGGTTTACCAACTAGGATGGTTGACGCCTCTACCCAAACCGACAAGGTCGACTACGGCAAAGATGATACAGGTCGTTGGGGTGATGCATTATACAGTTGTACATCTAAGCAATTGGTCAAATCTGGATTTTACCGCACAAGGAAGTTTCAAAATATTGTGTGCTGTGGTTGTGGATGGGAGTCTGGTTTGGCAAAATTAACAATCAATCATGTTAATTTTCTTCACAAGATAGCAAACCCCAGTAGTGAACAAAGTAAAAGAAATATTCCCGGAAATTTGGTGGAATATACCGAGTGTAAAAAAATCACCAATGAAATTGAAGAATTGATGAAAGAGACCTTTCTCTTTTGGCCTAAACCCTATCCAAAAATTGATGATATGGTTAACGCGGGATTTTATTATACAGGGGAAGGGGATTCGGCCTGCTGTATTGATTGCGGAGTCACCATCAATCATTGGGAGGAAGCAGACAACCCAAAATGGGAGCATAGAAGATTTGCGCATCATTGTAAATTAGTTGAAAATTATTAATGTAAAAAATGAATGTAAAAAATAAAATTGCAAAAGAATTACACAAACAAGTTCGTAGAAATTTTTCTACCCGTTATGTTGAACTTAAAGGTATAGATGATCTTTTTCAAGCAGATCTTGTTGAAATGATTCCATTTTCTAAAGTCAATAAAGGATATAAATATATATTAGTTGTAATTAATTGTTTTAGTAAAATTGCAATAGCTAAACCGATAAAAGCAAAAAATGCTGATGAGTTGGCAAGAGTTTTGCAACCAATTTTACATAATCATCCTATGAAACATTTGCAAACAGATAAAGGAAAAGAATTTTATAATGTTCAAATTAAAAGGTTGTTAGATAAGTATGGTGTTAATCATTATTCTACTTTTTCTGATAAAAAAGCATCTATTGTGGAACGGTTAAATAGAACAATAAAGAATAAAATGTGGGTTGCATTTAGCGAGCAAGGTAATTATAAATGGTTAAATTTGTTACCGAAAATTATTTCAAAATATAATAATACTGTGCACAGAACAATTGGAATGAAACCTGTAGACGTAAACAAGACTAACGAGCATTTAGTTTTGCAGAGAATAATTAAGAATCAAAAAAAGAAAAATATTAAAATCAGATTTAAAGTGGGGGAAAAGGTTAGAATCAGTAGGATTAAGAAATTATTTGATAAGGGCTACTACCCGGGCTGGTCAAACGAAATTTATACAGTCTATGAGATAAAATCAACAGATCCGGTCACATACATTTTAAAAGACGAATCGGGTGATGTGATAAAAGGAGGGTTTTATACGGAAGAATTAAGTAAAACAAAATTCGGAGATATATATTTAATAGAGAAAGTGATTCGAAAAAAAGGGGATAAATTACTTGTTCGCTGGTTAGGATTTGACAGTGCTAGAGATACTTGGATAGACAAAAAAGATTTATTATGAAGTTGGTGAAACAAAGTGTTAAACTTCCAATTATTAACTTTGATGATATCATCTCCCCCACAGTTAAAAGAAAAAAGAAAAAACACAATGCCCTTCTTCCAAATAATATTAGGTGTATTATAGCAGGACCCAGTAATTCGGGAAAAACAAACTTAATAATGAATTTGATATTTTCCCCCAATGGTTTACATTTTAAAAATGTGTATGTATTTTCAAAGTCATTATGTCAAACGAAATATAAGTTTTTAAAATGTGTTTTGGATGGTCTCCCAGAAATTGGTTACTATATGTTTTCGGAAAATGAAGAAGTTCCCGATTTAACAGAAATAAAAACCGATTCTATTGTTATTTTTGACGATGTATCATGCGAAAAACAAGATAATATTCGCAACTATTTCACAACAGGAAGACATTATAAGCTCGATGTGTTTTATCTGAGTCAGACGTACAGCCACATTCCAAAACAGCTGATTCGTGATAATGCAAATCTCATTGTACTATTCAAACAGGATGAACGCAATTTACGTCATGTTTATAATGACCTTCGAATTATTCAAAGAATTGTGTGCCAATGTTTGGAATAGTAACGATGGTTACTCTTTCGTCGTTATTAATAAGGAGAGTGAGCGAGACAAAGGACGTTATCGAGCAGGATTTGACCGATTCTTTAAATTACCAACATCATGATAATTGTATTGGAAGGAAATATAGGTTCGGGCAAAAGCACGATCGCATTTCAACTTTATGAGAAACTACGATCCTGCAATCCCAAGGTAAAGCACATAGAAGAACCTGTAAAAAAATGGACAAATTTTTACGGTGAAAATGTTTTGAAAACATTTTATGAAGACCAGGAGCGTTATGCATTCACTTTCCAAGTGATGGTGTTGTTGCACATGTTGGAAAACGAGATGGAAGCTGAAAAATACTCAAAGGATGGATACATTGTTGTTATGGAGAGATCTACGTTCAGCGTTAGAGAAATATTTTCCCCGCTATTGTATAAAATGGGCAAGATTAATTGCATAGAGAATAATGTGCTTCTTTTGTTGGGAAACCTTTTACCAAAACATTTGGAGGATGAGAAAATCGTACAACTATACGTAAACACGGAGCCAGTCACTTGTTACTTGAGAACTATTGCGAGGAATCGTCCTGAAGAAATAGAACGCATTAATTTAAATTATATTATGGAGTTGCACCACATGCACGAAGAAAAATTAACTAATGTAAAAAAGATTGTAAACAATGATAATAATGTAGACACTGTTTTATCTGAATTAATAAAATATGTTTAATATATACATTGTGTGCGTGTTTTTATTCATTACAACTAACAATTAATAACATACAAGATACATTCAGAACTGTTCATACATCTTTTTATAATCTTCTATACGTTTTTGCCAAATATCTAAAACAAAATAAAAATCAAAGTAATGTTGGTAATTATTTAACTCTTTCACATATTTTAATTTACAGTATGACAACATTTCCTGAAGATTATTCCAATTTAATTGTTGTTCATACTTTTTTAAAAATTTTAATACTCCTGGACGTAATTTATTACCACTAATAAAATTATAAGATGAACAATATTTTTTTAAATCTAATTTATGAGCAAATCTATCGAGAAACCATAATGGAACATCGTTATCCATAAATACAATATTTAAAACATTTAAGTTGTCTGGAATTTGTTCAATTATGGTTTCATCTGTAATATATTTATACAAACATAAAAATAGTCCTCTAAATTTATCTACACTTTCCGTGTCCGTTTTCAAATTTTTTATAGAATTGTCCAACACATAATCACCCATGTCCAATGTCACAGCAAAATTCACTGCACTTTCTGTACAACATTGCAACAATTTATTAAAAATATTATCAAATATTAATTCAATTTTTAATATATGCGAATTGTTATTATTTGTCTCATGAGTTTTTGTATTTAATTTTTGTCCAACACACAAAGTTTCACGACAACCTTTATATTTGTTTAATTCACATTTAATTATAGTTTGTGTAGTTATTTCACAATCAACGAGTCTCTTCTTAACAATAAAACTGCTACACTTTCTGTTGCACGATATAACACTAGTTATAAAAATAAAATCGGACGCTGAAAAACTCTGACGCCTTTTAACACACAACATCTTTTAACTGGTAACATTCCAAGTCGATTCTAGCTTTTATAGAAGGTTGTGAAACATAAATAATTGCTACGGGGAAATCTTGTAAACAATTTTAATTGGCTCATTATTCAATGATACTGGGAAATACAGGCTTGTCATTCGACTAATTGCGGATGTTATTAAAATAAAGCCTTGCGAACGTGTTAACCTTGATCACCGGGTAGCCTTGCTCGGACGTGTTAGCCTTGGCGGGAGAAACAACTTGCGTCAACACCGGGAAGCCTTGCGGACATGTTAGCCTTGACGGGAAAAACCACCGGCAAGTAATAAATATGACTTTGTAAACAACTTAAGTGGCAGGACAACAAGGATATTACGCAAACCGGACTTTCCAGCATTGTGAAACGCACGTGTATAATTGTGGAGGGGAAATCCTTGAGATGCAGTATATAAAGAGAGACTTACAAGAGTCAGACATCAATAGTTTCAAATCTGCTTCAACATACTAAGTAAGTATTTGTTGTTATTTTAGAAACTATTTACACTTGTGTGTGTTTGTATTACAACGCTAAGAGTATACTTGCGCTTGACATCAAGAGTTATTTAAACTGATAGTCATATTATATTCTATTTATTATAGAAATGGCTGGCATTTTTGTTCGAGAGTTTGACGAGGAATACATTCTTCCGTCTTCACCGCCGACTTTGACTCCTCCTCCACCACCACCAACACCACCACAGGCTGGACCTTCGGGCCAACCACCACCACCGGCACCTCAACAGCATGGGCCGTTCAATGGAGAGAGCAGCACTGTTTTGACTGGTATGTTTAGTATTGGTGAAATTGTATCAATTCTTTTTAAGCTGGGATTAGTTTCTGTTAATAAGTGGGAGAGATTTTATCGAATAGTAAAACAAGATTTTAGAAATTCGAATGATTCTTTGCTATATCAGCCGCTCCTTGTAGTTCAAAATATTTTGGATTATTTATATGCTAAAGTTCAATCAAAAGACAAAGAATTATCACTAACTAAAATTAATACTATAATAAAACATATTTTAGAAACTAATCAAAAATTTTCATTCGAAGCTGTAGAGAAATTAAGTAATATTGCAAAACAGTGTAAAGGTAAAAAAAGGAAAATTGAAGAATCTAGCGAGAGCGAGGACGAGGATGAGGATAGTTTTATAAAAATATTTTCAAAAAAATTGGCTAAAAAATCCGATTCCGTTCTTATAAGTCAACAGTTTCAGTTAAAAATGGGGAATGATAGGAAAAAAATTAATACTCCCGGTGAGACTGGAACGTATTTAATTAAAATTGAAATAACCGATGTAAAAGATTTAAAAGAATGCACAACTGAAAAAAATTATTAGCAAAAGATTAACAAAAAAGGTTATTTTTTATTAAATGATATCGCAATTTATAACTCCATTAATAACATTTTAGCAAATGCCTGTGAGAAAGTCTTAAAAATTAAAAACGTTAAAATTGAATCTTCAGAACTTAAATAAATAATATGGATTTAAGAAAAAAGGAATATAGATTGGGACTACGGTATGAAAACGGCGAGTTTATGGAAATTGAAAACGCTTTTAGAGGTGTTTTGAAAACATATTATCTAAAAAACAATAATGTAAGATATAAGGATGTTTGTTCATTTTTAATTGGAAATGGTGAAAAAATGAAACTGTTAATTGAAAATATATTATTAAAATATGAAACACCTTTAAAATTTAATATTATTGTAGAATGTACTTATACTAAACCAATGTTGCCCGATACAACTGTAGAGAATAGAGCTTTTAAAACTATCAATGTTCCGGTTTTTCAAGACTCATCAATCGATGAACTTTTATCGGATATGTTTTTAAAAATTTGTTTGGAAGAAAATGAATATCAGGGAAAGGGAAGTGGCTGGAGTCTGCTCTCTGTAGACGGGCTTCTTTTGAGATTCAGCAAATACAATCCGCTTGGAGGAAGTTCATATATTCGCCTTCCAAAATTTATTGAAAATAAAAAAGCTGTTATTAATCCTAAGAATTTGCGGGATGAAAAATGTTTTCAATGGGCTATTCTTTCGCGCTATGTTGAAGGAGAACATTTAGAAAGAGTGGATAAAAGATATCAACAATTAACTGGTAAATTTAACTTTAGCGGAATTACATTTCCTGTATCTTTAAAACAAATAGAAGTGTTTGAAAAACAAAATATAGGTGTTAGTGTAAACGTATATGGAGTAAATGGAAAAAATACAATTTATCCTTTAAGAATAACTTTAAAACAGAGAAGAAATCATTTTGACTTGTTATTAATTTCTTGTAATAATGTAAATCACTATTGTTATATTAAGAATTTTTCGCGATTAATGCGTAGCCAGATTACCAAGCATACAGAAAATATGTTATTTTGTAAACGCTGTTTTACACGTTTTCAGGGAGGAGATTCGCTTAAAAAATTGAAAATACATAAAAAAGATTGTTGTATAAATAAACCTGTAACAAGTGTTATGCCAAAAGAAGATTCGGTTTTAAAGTTTTCAAATTTTCACCACAGTTTTAGAATTCCTATTGTGGCATATTGTGATTTTGAAAGTATACTGAAAAAAGTAGATAAAATTGATTCTCAATTTACAAAAGTAGATAGTGACCACGAACCAATGAGTTTTTGTGTTTATTTGGTTCACCAGAACCTCCCCGACTCTATTTCGTCTAATTTACCTTCCGACCCATATTTGTATCGGGGTAAGGATGCTGCTGCAAAATTTATGGACTATTTAATTTCTATAGCAAATCTAATTGGTGATTTATTTTCGGAAACTAATATACCTCTTCTCCCTCTTAGCCGTGATGAAAAGCGTAGAGTAAAACTGGCTACGCAATGCGAATCTTGTAATAGAGACTTTACTGCATTACATCCACGTGTAAGAGATCATTGTCATTTCACTGGTAAATTTAGAAATGTATTATGTAATGATTGTAATTTGAAAAGACAAAATCAACGCTATCTTCCCGTATTTATTCACGGCAGTTCTAATTATGATTCACATTTTATTGTTCGTCAATTGGGTTGTGATAGTGAAAAAATTGGTGTAATCCCAAATACTTCTGAAAAATATATATCTTTTTCCAAACAGACTGCGAGCGGAATAAAATTAAGGTTTCTAGACAGTTTCAGATTTCTAAGTGATAGTTTAGCCCGTCTTGCGAATAATCTTCCAAAAGATAGATTTTTTCATACATCTCAATTTTTTACGGACGATCTAGATCTTGTAACGAGAAAGGGTGTCTATCCCTATGAATATACAGATTCCTGGGAGAGGTTGGATGAAACAGAGTTGCCAAAAAAGGAGTTTTTTTATAACAGCATCGCCGATGAGAACGTAAGCGAGGACGATTACAATCATGCAAGAAAAGTTTGGGAACGTTTCGAATGCAAGACTTTGGGCGAATACAGCGATTTGTATTTGCGCACGGATGTGCTTTTGCTCGCAGATATATTTGAAAATTTTCGCAACATTTGTTTGGACAATTATGGTGTTGATCCTGCGTATTACCTGTCGGTACCCAGTTTGACATTTGATGCGATGTTAAAATATACAAAAATAGAATTGGATCTGATCACGGATTACGATATGTATATGTTTATAGAGAGAGGAATTAGAGGCGGTATAACAACCTGTCCAAAAAGATGGTCAAAAGCAAATAATCCGTACATTGCCTCGTATGATCCGGAAAAACCAAATTCCTACTTAATCTACATAGATGCAAACAACTTGTATGGTTACGCAATGTCGAAACCTATGCCGCAAAACTCTTTTGAATGGTTGAGCCGCAAAGAAATAAAAAACTTTGATGTAAACAAAATCGAGGATGAGGGAAATGAAGGTTATATAATTGAATGCGATGTAGACTATCCGAGTTATTTACACAATTCTCATAATGATCTACCATTTTTTCCGGATCGCACAATTCCGTCCGGATCAAAACAGGAAAAACTTTTGACAACACTAGAGATAAAAGAGCGTTACATATGCCACTATATGAACCTTAAACAAGCTATTAGGAATGGGCTTGTTGTTGAAAAAATACATAGGATATTGAAATTCAATCAAAGTAAATGGTTGGCGCCTTATATTTCGTTTAACACAGAGAAAAGGAAAGAGGCGAAAAATAATTTTGAAAAGGATTTTTACAAGTTGTTAAATAATGCAATGTTTGGAAAGAGCATTGAAAATATTAGAAAAAGGATGAATCTCGAACTTGTTAACAACGAAAAACGATTGAAACGATTGATTTCAAAACCAAATTTTTTGAATAGAATAATTTATAATGAAAATCTTTGCGCTATCGAATGTGGTAAAGAGAAGATTTTATTCAATAAACCTATATACATCGGTTTCTCTGTTTTAGAACTAAGTAAATATCATATGTACGAATTTCATTATGAAATTATAAAAAAATTTTACAAAAATAAAACTGTAAACCTGATGTATCTAGACACAGACTCCTTTTTCTACGAAATCTTTACAGAAAACGTATACGAAGATCTTTTACAAATGAAAAAATATTTCGATATGTCTGATTATCCTCCCGAACATAAGAATTATTCAACAGAAAATAAAAAGAAACTGGGCTGTTTCAAAGATGAATGTATGGGTGTTGTAATCTCAGAATTTGCGGTTTTACGCCCGAAATTGTACACATTTAAAACTGTAAACGATGAGGTGACAAAAAAAGCAAAAGGTGTAACGAAACCTGTGGTTAAGAATCAAATTTGTTTTGAAGATTACAAGAAATGTTTATTTGAAGGTGTTAAACTTAGAAAGGAAATGAAACTGTTTAGATCGAGAAAACATAATATTCAATCAATTACTGTTGATAAATTAGCATTAAGCTCGGAGGATGATAAAAGATATATATGTGAAGATGGGGTTACAACACTGGCATATGGTCATTATTTAATTGATTGACTTTGTGTTTCAGAAATTTTGCCTGTGAGCAGTTTCCGGTGGAGGCGGAATATGTTTAGTTTTTTAACCGACAGCCATTATGTATTGTTGGATGTGTTATGTGTAAGAGTGGGCGTGACAACTTTTAAGATTGGGGGTTTTGGCCGCCCATTTTTAGCAATTTCAGAACTTAAAGATTTAATCGAATTTATAAAGAAATCGGCTGTGGGTCTGGAACTGATTGTTCCAGACACAAAGTTGAAAATATTTTTAGACTTTTTTCATATTTTTAATATTCCAAATAGGGTACGCACGTACTCATACTATGGTATTCCAAAAACTTTACCTTTTGTGGAGTATGCCGATGCTCACATCGACAGACTCCGCGAAACGTTTAGAGTCACGGGTACCATTAGTATTGGCCACTATTTTTTTTAACGTCACGCCCTCTTTTTAATATTTTGTATTTTTTTTAAACTAATAAATTACTTATATTAATATTTGGTGTTCTTATTTACTATCCAATAAATACACACACAAGTTCTGGTAAAAAAAGAATCTTTATTTACATAATTTTTCTTACAATTCCTGACAATGGTGAGTATTGCATAAGTGCATCATGAATAATTAAACAGTAGCATGCGGTAGAATCCGGAAAGTCTGCGCTGCTTTGCATCTCGACTCTCACGTCGAGGGATCCTGTTTTCAAAGTTTCCGATTGTCTTGAACAGTCAATGACAAATAGAGGTGTTTTATTGAGAAACGTTTGTCGATCGATGAAAGGTTGATCGCTGCTTCCTTGGTAGTAGGACGATTGGAATCTTGAAAAGTAATCGTACATTACAGCTTTGTTTCCATTCATATTATCGTATGGATAATATTTTGAATTCAAGTAGAGTTTTACATTTTCAATAGAGCAGAAATCAAAATGGGCTGCGTTCTTGGTCTGAGAATCCTTCCTGTCGGTTTGAAAACCAATTATTACGTAGCGGGGTTTTTCCACCATAGATGATGTTTTCACCGTCCAAGTTTGAAATTTAGTTTTTGGAAGAATTGGATATTCGTGCATTTGCCAACGTCTGAAAGGAATCGAGATTGTTTCATCTCTTTCGGTCATCCGCAGCAGAGATAGTTTCTCCTCGTCCACAACTCTTATGTACGGCATCCGCCATACGATTTTATTAATTTTTACTTTTACATTGTCAGCCGTTGATTGAAGAATAGCGTTTTTATCGCTTGCGGCTCTCAATAAAATCAACTCCTGTTTAACGTTTAAAATTATACGTTTGTAATCCTCGGCAAAACCGAGTAGGAGTCGGAGCGGTATGCAGAATGAAAATTTTCCATCGGTTTCCAGAGCACAAGGTTGAGCGTCTGTTGACCAACCCCAATTTCCTAAAAAATTTTTTTCTTCTGGGCGTAGGGTTAGAAGATTTTTCATCAACGTTGTATGTCCAACGGTTTTAACTCTATCTATTTCCGTTCCGCACAGTTCGTATCGTATTTCTTCAAACAGAAATGTTGGCGCGTTATTAACAAATTTTGTTGTCGTTGCCGCCGATGTATCGTCCTCTTTTACAACCATTCCCTCAATTTGCAAGTAACTTTTACTCGGCAACGTATACACATCTTGTTGATGTACAGGAATCCTTATTTCATCGCTATTTCCATACGAATTTGATGAGTAGGGCGAATGTGAATGCCATTCATAGTCTGTAACAATTTCGCTGCTGTGTACAGCCGCATTAACGTTTAGCATGATTTAATCTGTACCCGGGAATCGATTTTAAAAACAACAGATTATCCCGTGTTACCTCTTTGAGCTTTGAATGATGAATGCGCGGTATCGGTGCTGGTGGTAATAAATTATTCGTAAAAATAAACACCATTATTTAACCCCTCTCAAATGAAGGCGAATGATTACGTTTTCCTGTCTAAAGTTAACCAATCGGTTATATTGATCTTCCAATTTAATATTTATTTTGTAAAGCAATCCTTGCGAGACTATTGGTAAATAAATTACGTATGCAGGCTTCTCAACTATTTTATACCCCGGTTCGACTACCGGATAGAACTCGTGTAATACGTGACCCTCAACACCGTCCTTGTATGAATTTCTTACAATATCGCATACGACTCGTATGACGTCCACTCTAACAATGGCTGCTTGATTTGGTGATTCATGCCATTTACCCGCTTCCAACTTCGAGTCTTGATCGAAACCCAACAGCGAACCGATAGTATCCTGTTTAAAGTGTACAACTTCAGAACAGAAAAGTTCTGTTTTTAAAGTGTTATTGTTGGCTTTAATCTGTAACGAGCTCTGTTTATTTTTCTTTTTCAGCTCTCCATCCAAATAATCTTTAATATCATCAATTTCATACGTTCCTTCGGGAAGCGTAATCGATTCTTCTGGTTTTCCGTAATAGAATTTATCGTTTACATTTTTCTCTATATTTGGAATAGAATTGTATGTCATTAAATCGACTAATCCAATTTCCCATTGTTTCGAAGACGAAAGATCTATGGGAGGGAAAAATTCGCACGTAAAATATGAGCTTCTTCCCGATATACAAATCATGCTGTTGCTAGAAAGTCTAAACACAAATGACCGCAATTGACGGTGTTCAATCTCTTTTGGCGCGCCTCGTAATTATACCTTATTAGTACAGGATATTGTCTCTGTAGATATTCCACTAATTCTGCAGGTGGGCGCAGATTACCAAAGCTATCAAAATAATCTACACGACTTCCACGCTTTTTATAGCTCACCCAGTGAGTACCATCACCTTTAAGGTTATCCAAATTCACTACTGCCGTCTCATTTACTAACGGTAATTTCGGAAGCGCATCGCGCATAAAAACTCCTCTAAAATAGGGAATTTTTAATTTTTTTGCATACTTTATTATATCGAGTGTTGACAATGGTTTGTTTGGTATAGATTCAATCATCTTCGACGAGTAGAGATTTTTTTTTTTTTCTGAACCTTTGAACCTGCTCCCTTATACGGGCGCACATACAATCCTTTTCCTTTTTTCTTATTATTATTACTATTATTCTTTTTTACCTTTTTTGCAACCTCTGCAAGTAATTTCAATATTTTATTTTGCCCCCCTCCTCCTCCACCAAATTTTTGTTTCATCTTCATGATATTGGTTACCGCCCAAGCTGCAGTTTTTTCCCCCAGTCCACTGTCGGATGCTTTAACACGTTCCCAGGCCCGTTCGGCAAGTTCTCGATCCGCAATTGCACGATTCTTGGTATCACTATATTTGCTGTACGCAATATCGTGTGCTTTGCAGGCGACGTCTAGTTTATTAATGCCAGAATCACCGCGTTGTAATCTCTTTGCGAGAGCTGTTCCCGGCCCGCAAAACTGATAGCCCGGTAAATGAAGTTCTATCGGAAGAATATCAATAGCCTTGTTTATGACATCACTAATTAAACCGCGTCCCCGTTTTAGTTGGTCCCAAGACCCTGTTCTGGTCTTACCCATAACGTACTGAGCCAATCGGGGTAAGTTTTCAAGTTTTTATCGCCGTCACGTAAATCTCTTAAATAAGACAAATATAACAATTGTAGCACTTTTCCCAGAGATACAGCGTCGTACAGCTCCTCGGTTTGTATATGACTGAGCCGTTTATTATTGAAGTCAAGGACATTTCCCCCAGTCTTTATATAGGTGTTGTCTTTCAAGTAACCCAAATTAACAGCATCTGAATCGGCTTTTGGTGTTTTTTTCATGTACACATTATCTTTTAAATATTTTAAATTTACAACATCATCGTCCGCTTCAGGTTGATCAACATTTTTCAATCTTTTATTTGAAAATGAAAAATGACCCTCCTTTGTTTTAACAGGAACAGAATTTTTCTCTAAATATGATTTTGTTACAACATCATTGTCAGTTGCCGGTGGTGCTACGTTACTGATTTTCTTTTTATTTCCATCGTAAAAATTATCTCCTGTTAGGCAAAATCTTTTAACAGTTTGATAATTAACAGCATCCCTGCCGCCTATTGGATTCCCAACGCTTGTCAATCTTTTATTTTGTATATTATAATTACCTTTTTCTGTCAATTGAAATCCCATTCCAGGCGGTCCTTGCGCACCTTTAAAACGTTTTACAGAATGACGACCAAATTTATCGACACTCATTCTTTAATTATTATTCCTGCTTCGACCAGTTCTTCGAGAATTGATGCAATTTCGTTGGCGTGACCCGTATTCCCCGCTCTCTGAGAAGCAAATAACAGTTTTAATCTTTCGCACAACTCATTTGGATCATTCCAGTAGACATAATTAGAAGATGGTTTTAATATCATATCCCCACCACTGCCAACTTTATTTATTAATTTTGATATTATGTTTTTATATTTTTTACTTTTACTCGATTTCACCTTCCCTATAGCGGAATAATCTTGACGGTATACATTTGTTTCGTGTAAAATATCTCCATACACTGAGAGATCCTCTTTTGTATAAATAAATGGATCGGGGTCATTCATAATGATTAATTCGTATAGACCGTCGGTTCCTTTATAATATTTTTCATTGATAATTAAATCATCACCTACCATCTTTAATATTTGATTACCCATCTTCCATGTATTACCATCGATATGAATTCCAAACGTTTTATCTATTTTCCTACCACCATCTATTAATTTTACAAAATATTTTTTCGAAATTGGTCCTGTAAAAGTTTCTCTTATATAATCGGTAATACTTTTTCTGCCTTCCGTTGTACTCATCAGATCCTGACCAGTCTCTCGAGTTTCATAAACGTCTTCACCCACCGGTGTTGCGGTGGATGGGAGGGTTTCCATTTCATTATCTTCAATTTCCTCATCATCCATAGGCGGTTCGTGCCGAGGCATTAACCGTTTTCGGGATTCGGTTCTAGCGTAATCTTCGTAATCATAATCCTCTTCCTCATCTGCATAGTATTCGCGAGACTTGTTTACCAATTTTTTACGTTTTAAACCTTGCGGTGGGGGTACAAATTTACGTTTTACATCGGATCTTCCAATACTCTCGGGATCCAATTCCTCCTCCTCCTCTTCTGTCGAATCCAATATGTATCTACGTTTTAGTGGTTTTTTTTCTACATCTACCGATTTTGCAACGTCAGCATCTAGATTTTTTTCCTTTTCGGAAACGAGTTTTTTCAAAGGATCTACAATAGGTTTAAATTGTTTTTCCAACATCGCTTCTGAATCTAAAATACCGCGCGTTAGAGCTCGGTGTTTTTCTTTTATATTTCTACGCAATTTACTTATTTCTAGGATGACCTGTTCGTTCTCCATAGGCCCTTCCTCGTGGGCAATACAAATTTTTACCTAAATAAGAATTGACAGGGTAAATGAAATAATAAAGTCATATACACAGAATTTGTTTATTATATATCAATTTCCCCTCCACCCCCTCTCTTCAAAATAAATTTCTATTTCCCACTCTAGTGGAATATCCTCTTCTTCTTCCAGGTGCTCTTCAAAATGTTCGAAAAAATATACCTCCCAATCAATTTTAAATGCCTCCTCTTCTTCTTCTTCGAGCTTAAAAAGTCTGCAAAGTTCATCGCCGCAAAATAAATTAACAACGTACATTTCTGAAATAAAATAATTTATTTATCAAATCCAACATGAAGATGTTTTGAATTGAATGAATAATATTTTCGACGGAGAATGAATGGTGGTTCATCGGAACCAAGGTTCAACAGCATAAAAAAATCTGTAATAGTGATATTTTCAAAATCAATATCTAAAAACTCATAACCCTTGGTATCACATTTCACTTGCACTAAATAGATTGTAAAATTTTCTTTCAAATGATGTTTAATAGAAACAGGTAATTGCAGTTCATCTATGTGAATATCTTCTATTAAAACTTGCTTACATATTTCTATAGCAGATAGTTCAAATAACGTTTGTAAATACATGTCAAGTTCCAGTTGATCCAAATCCGTTACAATTTCGTTCTGTTTGATCAATTAAAAATATTTCTTCAATTTCAGGATAAGCTATAACTTCACAAACCAATTGTGCTACTCTGTCACCTTTAGTTATTAAAAAATCAAATTCTGAATGATTAAAAAGTAATATCTGAACGTTACCACGATAATCTTTATCTATTACTCCGGCACCAACATTAATAAAATTTTTCACTGCTAATCCAGATCTTGGAGCAATTCTCCCGTAACAATTATGCGGAACTATTATTACCAAATCTGTTTTTACTAATTGTCTATTATGTTTTGGTATAATAACATCATATGCACTTCTTAAATCAAATCCAGCCGCAAAAGGCGACATATTTTCAGGTGAATAAGCATTTTCAGTAATTTTAAAAAATTGTAATTTTTCGTTAGTACTCATTAAAATTATTATTATAATTGTAATATAAAAGTACTTACTCTTGTATTCACTGACGGTAACAGAACTAAACTCTTGCACCGAGCATTCTGTTTATATATCGTAGTCCGACTTGTTCACCTTCAACAATTGTGAAACAGGAAAGCGTACATTGTCACAGCCTTGGGAATTTACATTGCGAAACATGTTTGTCGCTGGTAGCCTTGACGGGAATTTACGTCTTGCGACATTGTGTTGCAAACAAAACCACTTATCGGGTAGCCTACTTACGCCATCACCGGGTAGCCTTGCGGACGTGTTTGCCTTGACGGGGAAACCCAGCGGGCGTCATTACCGGGCTTGGCCTTGCGGACGGGAAAAACAACTTGTGTTATTACCGGGTAACCTTGCTCGGACGTGTTAGCCTTGATGGGGAAAACCACTTGCGTCATCACTGGGTGGCCTTGATGCTCGCGCGTGTGCCTTGTGACGACTGTCAAGGTCATGTGCCTTGTGACGTCATCGGGGTCAATGACCGTAATTATGCAGGAATGTGGGCCAATTACCAAAATTATGCAAATTAGGGGTCAATGACCATTTAATGACTAATTAATTATGCAGGAATGCGGGCCAATTATGCAAATTAGGGGTCAATGACCATTTAATGACTAATTAATTATGCAGGAATGCGGGCCAATTACCAAAATTATGCAAATTAGGGGTCAATGACCATTTAATTATGCAGGAATGCGGGCCAATTACCAAAATTATGCAAATTAGGGGGGCCAATTATGCAAATTAGGGGTTAGGCATGTGGTGTGGTATATGGATTTTGCACCAGAACATACAAAACACTACTACTAATATCGTTTTTAGTTTAGGCTTATATCAACCTATTATATACGAAAATCCAGTCGTTCAAAAAACCTGGCCCTTACGTCAAGATCTAGGATTCCGCACCAATCCACTGTACCACGATCCAAGCGCCTTTGTCCTAATCAATTGCCATTTCCGTGAAAACATCAGAGAATACAATAATTTGTTTGCATTTGCTTGGCCGCGAGTCTCCAAGTTGGTGTGTCCAAGCGAGCAGGTGTTAAATGAGTAAGTGAGTATTTACTACCCTCACATAAGTTGCACCTAAGCTGTTAATAGTTATCATTATCCTTATTAAACAGCATTGCAAAAAGACTTGATCGTAGCAGTTCCTCGATACTAGCCAGCGGAGAAGAAGTTCCCACGCCAAGTCTACTCTACTTGACTCCGACCCATGACTCGCGCGTTTAGGGTCGTGTTCGTAACCGCTTTTAACCAACTTTTCAGCACTTTTACTGAAATCTGAAATATACGTTTTTAAAGCTCATGATCTCTACTTTCAGAATCAGTTTGAAAAATTTAAACTGTCCAAACAATGCATTTATATGTATTATTATTTTTTTAATAACGTTCCAAATACTTTAAACAGTTATTATGTAGAATTAATATATCCGACTGGGCCCACCTTGAGCGTGCTTAATCTACATGCCATTAACTGTAATTTTACACAATTCCAAAGATTTGACTTTTAAAATGTTAAAACTTTAAATTTGGATAAATTCAATTTTCAATTTTTCTCAGTAAAAAATGCATCTTTTAAGACTTACAAAGTCTAAGTTTAAAGGTTTTTAAAGTTACTACATCTTTTCTATTGCGTTTCATCTAAATATTTACAAAACATAAGTGAAAACCAAAAAAAAAGTTAAATTTTTCACTGTTTTTGTCGTTTTAATAATTTCACAATAAAAAATAATTCTTTCCGAAGGTGGTATTTTCATCTAAAGACTATTCGTCAAGACTACTGCCTTTCTTGCTCTAACGACTGGTCTATAGCCTACATAACCCAATGACGCCACTGCTTGATTGCTATGACAGATGACACCGTTATCGATAGATGTATATTCTCGTACGTTGCAATTGCAATACACTGTGCAACACTCTCCCACGGTACGGTGTTTTTCACATTTTTAATTGACTTTTCATTTCCAATTACGCGGTCAGTAAAATATTGTAGGTTCATGACGATTTGACCCCTCCACTATGTGTGACGTCGCTAAAACAACGACCTACTTAAATTTGTGGCGTGACTTGCGAGATAATTATTTTGTATACAATCTATATATTATATGATATGTATTATGTAAGTATATTCTTATGAGGTGATAGACGCACTTTAAGAAATGATTTATTCTAAAGCGTAAAAATAGTGAAAATTCGGGGGTTCGCTCCCAGCCCATAACAGATAAAATATGTGTTGGGATCAAAAGCTTAGCAACACACGTTTGTTTACATTCATTGCCATAGCAACCAACCTAGCAAATTTAGAATCACTTTATTACTATTCACAACCAACAGCTTGATTAGGTTATATTAAAACTAAAAGGAAAAAACAAAAATCGACAAAAAATTCGTACTGTATTATAAGTAAATTCATCATCTGTTGTTAAATATTATTATAAATAAAACAGCTGATTTGGTTTAAAACATCGTTTTATTTTAGGCCTACAATAAACCAAAACGTGATTTTTGCAAACAATTTGGCAAATCAGGAAATTATTTTTCACAAATAACAGTTTTTTCTAGATTAGGTAAAAGCAAACAAAATGCTTACTGTATTATAAGTCAAACATCTGGCTTTACATGCACCACTCTCGGCGTTAACTAAAATTTAAAATTTGGAAGCTGACTGGTTCAAAAACGAGGAAACCTGAAATACTTAAATTTGAGAGAGTACATATATCAAAAGGGGTGGAGCAACGCCAAATTACTTACTGTACAGCTTTTCAAGTATACTGAGGTGTCCTTTTGACTAACCCAATAATAACAGTTTATGTAAAGGATGATTTCTTCAGTTAAAAAAGCAAGATTGAGAAATACATTCAAAAATTTATATTGCAAAATTAATATATATATACATATATATATATGTGGATTCTTTTTTTACATGATGGGAATATTTATAAAGTTATTTTGATATTAGATAACTTATTACATGTACATAGGCCTATTATATAATTTACTTAAGGGTGCGCTTCCCCTTAAATATAACTAAGTTAAAAAGAATTTTAAAAAATGTAGAAATTAATTTAAATAAGTTTATTTGTAATTTAGCCACAAGTTTATATATAATATATATTATTTATAAAGTTTAATTTGAGTCCTTTGTGACTTTTGGCCAAACGAACGCCACACCAAATAAAAGTTTCGACAAACAGAATTGTTTAGGTTAACCTTGATATTTTTGTTTTAATTACCTTGGATTTGGGTTTTAACTGCAGGGAATATGAGTGTCAAAAGAGCGCATCGCACCAATGTGTCAAAGTGGCCTAGAATTTTCCTGAATGTTCTAGAAGATTCCAGAATGCGCCCAGAACGTTCTAAAATATTCCAAAATGTTATAGAATCTTCCAGAAGGTTAAAGAATATAATTATAGAATATTCCATACAGAATGTTATAAAATGTTCCACTAAACTCGAGAAGGTTATAGAATTTTCCAGAAGGTTGTGGAATGTTCCAGACAGTTCTGGACCATCAAAGGGACTTCCTGTTCCGCTACTTCAAGAACTTCTAGAAACCGGAAACTGGCTATGAAGATGGATACCTAAAGGTTGGCACATTTTTAAGTTATATATTTATAGGAAAGAAAAAACATTCGCATTTGGATTATTTGTGTCTAATTTGTAAAATATTGTCGGTACAAATATTTAGGTAAAATTTACTCAAATTTAAAACAAACTGGTGGAAATCATGGTGTTTGCTCTTACTGGCGCATAGCTGATCATGTATGTAAGCCTAAATGGGAAACATAGATCGATTTGTACGAAACTCACTATACGTTTTTTGGCCAGCGAACTCTCAATATTTACCCAATATTTCTTTCATTAATGTATTCATATCTGCGAGCGAAGCAGATCCAAACTGCTATTGTTATTTAACTTTCAGTTTTTCTACAACTACATTCTTTAGCAAAAAGTTATAACAGTGTTTTGTTACGTAGTTTCAATGCTGCTTTAGTGACCGGGAGTAGAGGTTATCCTTCGCATTCGCCTTACTGAATCTACATTAACCACGGTTATACCTCAACTAAGCATATTATTTGCTATATTTGGACTACCCTTTTGTAACGGTACTAATAATATAATGGTAGTCAGTGGTCGTCATAGGAGTTTGCAGCCTTTCTTCAAAATCTATATAAAAACTAACCAAAGAATCGCGAAATCTCCGTTACCAAAATGCGTAATGAATTCGGTAGTAATAGGTTCATTTTGTAAATAGGAGAAGTTTCATAATTGTGCATTTTGAGGCCATCTGAGACCCTATTTTACTCTGTGCAAACTACCATTGATATTAAAAATTAAAAATTTTATAGCAAAACTTTACATTAAAATAAATATTGTTTTATTGTTCATTAAAACTTAATCTTACACTACACTAAAACAAATTTCAATAGAAAAATTAAGTTAAGTTTATTAAATTAAGTTGTTTATTAAAACATTGGTACAAAATACAAACGTATAAGACAAAATATGTCAATAATTGAGGTTGGCCGCTTTTGCCTATCCTTTCCAGAACACGTTCAAAGTATATAGTAAATGGATAAGCTCATGTATGAGTAATTGTTGCGTTCAATTGTTATAACTTAAAATTTGAATTAATTTTTGAAAGACTTGTTTAGTTTTAAACACTGTCCGCCATTTGGGTTCTAAGTGAGGAACGGAATAGTATAATCGGAAAAGCACAATATTGTATTTATATCTACAGACAAAATAAAATACCATCAACATAAACATAAAAATTGTATATTTACAGGTACTATTTCTATTAAACACAAAGTAAGCAAAATACAAAAATCATGAACATCTCCAGCACAATTTCTCAATTCAACATTCAACAGTTACAATGTGCATAGTTTGCAAAGCTATTAGCTTGGAGGCCGTAGCATATTATTTAAAATCTAGTTTTAAAATTTGTTTAAATTATTACTATTATTTATTTTGTCATATTTTAGCAGTTTTACTTAAAAGCAGTTTAAAATGTACACTAAAATAATAGATAAATACACATACGAACTTACATAGAATAAACGTTAAATAAAAAAAAAAATATGTATTTCCAAATTAAAAGACCATCAACAAAAGTTTTACACAATTTGTCAAGAACAAAATCGGAGTTTACAGCAGCTGCACTGCAAAGGAAATTATACTTAATCATAAGAGTTGAAATCTAAACATAATTACTCTTTACAGACATAACAAATAATTCTGAGAACGTTAAACAAATAATCATTGTTAAAGAGCCAAGACCTACCCAATATAAGAAACCTCGACAACCTACCTCCTTCACACTAGCTGAAAGAACGTTATAGAATTTAGGTGCATTTTAAATTTGGAATAATTATTAAAATCAAATAACAATTTTAATCTACTACGTTCTTAAAACGGACTAGAAAGTATAAAATAATGTATCCGTTTTAAAAACGTGGTATGTTACGTTTTTGTATTTTATTTTAATAACTATTTTCTGCTTTTTAATCTTATGTGTGTCAGAGATTGTGTGTCATAACAATAGATATACCGAAGATATAAACAATATTGTTGAGATGATGTAGAGTATTTTGAATAAATTATTATTTTTCCACGAGACCTTGTCCAATTTAAAACTTTAAAATTGTATGAAGACTGTTCAGTTTAAGAACTAAAGTTAAATTAATCGAGAACTATTCTGATCTAAACGTAAACCACAATGAATGCGTTTACCGACTCCATGATTGCAAATTAAAATTCAATTAAAAATATGAATAAACTGTTCCGTGGGAGTGTATTATTTAAATTATCTAATCGAACGTAGAAACATGAATCGAAAACAATTTCAACTGTCATGTCGTAGCAATCAAGCACAGTGGCGTCATTATGGTCTGTGTACACGTACAGGGAGTGTGCGAATATAGTAACAGTCAATAATAACCACATTAAGGCTCTTCTTTACCCTGGGGAAAAACTTCGAATGTACAGTGTGACTTTAATAAAATCTGTTCGCGTACAGTCAGTGACCGGGACAGTGCGGGGAGAAGCGGGGGGGGGGGAAATCCAGAACTAAAAACATAGGCCTCATAGCCTGCTCATCGCCCACTTACCCTTTCTCAACTCTCATCCAATACAAAGAAAAGGCATTGTAAATAAATAAAACTATGGTGCGTAACAAATGTTTATTTACTAATCAAGACATGCTGTCACATCATGACATTTATAATTAATTTGTATTAACCTGCATAAAATGGAGCTGTTTTTTAAATGTGTTTAAATAACACCTGCAATTTTAAGTAGTTGACACGGCCGATACTGAAAATAATGACGGTGCATTTAATGCACTCTGTTATACCGTTATCATTTGTTTGATAATTTTAACCACTATACAATTCGATAGGAAATTAAACGTTCTACAAAAGTTAAATTATTAAAAATACAGCGGATTGTTTTCTACAAATTATAATATAAACCATAGATAAGTTTTAAAATTTAGGTATACATTCAATATCATAAGTAATACCTTTATACATGGCAATAAAATATACAAACAAATTGCAATTAATTTCTAAGAAAAATCTTAAATATAAAAATAACAATATCTATATATAAAATATTAGTATTACAGCTAATAGAAAATATTACATTTTTCCATAAGCTTAAACATTAAAAAATATACACATGCAAATTGTTTTGTGTTATTAAAAATACTGTATATACATACAACATATTTGGTAAATAAAATAAAACCTGAAAACAAAATCTCACTATAAACACGTTTATTAACCTCAAACGCGTTTCAACGACAATGTCGCCATCCTCGTTGAAACGCGTTTGTGGTTAGTAAACGTATTTATTGTTAGATTTTGTGTTCAGGTTTTATTTTATCTAGTTAATTTCTCACAAGTCAAGCTCACTAGTTATTTATTAACATATTTGGTATTGTTAAAAATATATACAAGCAACATGTTTAGTATTATGAACAATATATGTACAACATGATTGGAGTTATTAAAAATATAATATACATTCAACATGTTTGGTATTATTCTCTAAAATTCTAGCCCTTTCACAGAGTATGTCATCAGCCAAAGATTAAGTTAAATAACAATGTAAGCTACTTGGTTCTCCATAGAAATAAAAAATAACAGAACATTTTCCAGTAATAAATAAGTCTTATACAAACTTAAAATAATTAATTCAATATGTGTCTTTTAAAAATTTTGGTTTCCTAGCATATTGTACAATATTAATTTTATTATTAGTCATTATTCGAACATTTGCTATCATTTATGTGTAAAATAATTGCACGACGTTTAGGGAGTACGTATCAACCCACTTCAAAAATAAAAGGAACTGACAAAAAGACTGTAAGTTACGTAACCTAAATTATTGTTAACAATTCAGTTCCGGTGGCTAGAAAATCAACTCCCGTTATCAAGTGACTACAAAGATATGAACCTCGAGAACTGGGAAAACTAGGCATATGTTAAAGAAAAACAATGTAAAACTAAAATATACCATCAACCTAGATAGTTGTTAGTCACTTGATAACTTGAGTTAAATTAGTAGGCCTATTCCCGAAACTAATGATGTAAAATGTAAAATTAATTAATAATAATACAATTAAACTTCTATAATTAACAAATAAAAGCTTCAAACAGAGAACTGTGCAATAATTGTAGGAAAAAAAACTTTACTTATCATGAACTGAAATGACTATATAATTGATTTGATTTTCTTGGACATTTGAACCTGTGTTGCTTTAGCAATATACTCTGGGTTTCTAATTTCCATGGAACGGGTGTGCCCTGGATCTACCAGTTCTGGAAATAAACAATTAATATAAAATCTTTGTATTTGTCTACCATTTGATTAGACCAAAACTCATCATCCCATAGAATTATTTCAACTCGAAAGCCAAGTGGATTCCATAATACAAAGTAACATACCGGTAATGCTCGTTGAGTTATATGCAGTTGGCCTTGTATTTGGAAATAGAAGTTGTGATTTTTATTTACACATTCACTCAGTTTTCCTGAGTTTAAAAAAGTAGCGTTTTCATTGGTTCAAAATGATTCCATACAAAAAAATATCTTCCCCTCAGATAGGGGAAAACTCAGATAGTTTTTAAAACTTTATATCCCCTAACTTTTAAACGGTTAGTCGTATATATAAAAAAAATAACCAAGAATAAAAAAGTCTTAAAATAACTTGTACAATGTTGACCGCTAGGCCTAAATTGGAAAATGGCAGCCAGTTACAAATATTTTAACTACATATTTTTTAATTACTAAAAAAACAAGGAAAGCCATTTAAAATTTGCAGTCAAATTTATAGTTTACAAGATACCAATGGTGGCCCATTTAAAAAAGACCCTGTATACCAGTATCTGGTCAAATAGGTAAACTACCATAATATTGACTATATTAAAATGTTTAACGCGCCATATGTTAGTAACAATCAGTTTACTAACACAAATGGATGTACTGAGCAGTAAATCGCTGCTACTGTTAACTGCTCACAGAAAAGCGCTCTTAAGCCCATCTCTACTAATGCAATGTGAGTTAAAAGAGGGGCGAGTATTATTATTCAATTAGTAATCAATTGTTTTGAGGTTCTGCTCTTTAGAAACAAAACCTGTCCAAAATTAAATTAAGATATAAGTAGTGAAATTGTATTGAAATACAGTTCGATCAAGTTACATATTCACCGTCGTATAGCATGTATACGTGAGACTTTAGAGTTCAGCTGGGCTGTAAACGTTTGCTTTTTATAATTATACTTGAAAAACATTAATTGACGTAATGTGTAGGCCTACGTGTAAACAATTCTCGAGTATTATGTTTCATTAAATCACGGATATAATCTTATTTCGCCAATGAATGTTTTACCAGAACGTCACCAGCATATAATTCCATATACTCTGACGTCAGCGGTGTCTATAATAACAATATTTAGTACTTTATTTAATATATAACTTAACAAGAAGGTACAAATTTCAATTATTTGAAAAACACTATCAGCAATAGTCCATGGACCGTCTTCTGATTAAAATGTGAGTCTCTTAATCAAATATTATTAGGCTTACTATCGCGCTTGGGATTAAACACACATTCATATACTTATACATTTAAAAAAAATATAAACATGTCTTCTTAAACATAGCAAATCAAAAAAAATATATATTAATTTATGACTAAGTTCTAATATTAAGGAGAAAATACAATGAACATTCAAATATTTTATAAATTTAAATAAGAATTAATTACATATGCTTGTGTAAATGATTTCAGAAACTACGACTTAATACACTCTGATTATTGCTAATATCTTACAAACACAACCACAATACAAATACAAAACAAAAACCATTCTTGAACAAAATGACTGTCCTCAAATTGGTGAGTTGTCAGGATTTTCTCACCTAAAATAAAATAATCCTGCAATAACCATGGCTAAAAAACTTCGGAGTAGATAAAAAAAAACTAAGCACTGTACGTGCGTGTAATTTTTGATCTACAAATTAAGAGAACTCTCAAACTTTATTAAAAGCCCTTAACACGCAAACTTTCTAAACCCAAATTTCCAAACAAACCCGAAATATTTAGGAAATTTACCAAAAACTATCTATACTGCAAAGCTTGTCAAGTATTTATAGAGACGTAGCCAATCTCGCCCATTCAAACACGAATGGAATTCTTCTTTATTTAACATATTTTTGGAAAACTATGGTTTATAAAACCTATCAATATTCTACACAAATATATAAATAAATGTAATTACAGTCCAAAATCTTAAATCTTATTACGTCTTATGATTTGCCCTGTTTAGCCTCTGAAACTCGTTTTGCCTTAACATACGTATTTCCTTTAACCATTTCATGCATTTTAAATGTAATGGATTCATTTTCAGTTTCCTAATTGATCGACTACCTCAATTAAATTAAATTTCAACCTGTAACAGTATGATCAGTAGATTAATGAAAGTAAAATTAGAGACTCACGATTTTCAAGAGGAGTCGAATGTAATAAAATATATTGCCATAAGAAACGAAGTTCCATCATTGACAAACTTCTCTTAAAACGCAAGATCAGATCAGAATCACACAACAAAGAGAAAGCTAAACCGTCTTCGCATCAACTGGATATGTCAGCATCCAACCTAAAATAGTCAATTCTACCTTCCATAAACTTAACAGAATCGAAGACATGCGATGGATGCGAAAAGGTAGGCCTATACATCGGCCAAAATAGGAGATCGTTTAAAGTGCGATTTAAAGAACACTTCTGGAAACAAATCAAATTGTGCATGACATCTCATAGAGTTGTACGAACTTTCGAAATAATCTTGAAACAATTCAAGTATGTTCTAAAGGAAGATATATGGAAGCTGTTGAGGAGTATGAGATTAACAAGGCGTTCAAATCAAAGATGAACGTGCACACCGTAAAACAGATAATAAATGCTAATACTAACTCTGTACTAAAATGCGTACGCCATTACACTGTTTGTCTGAGGTATCGATATTTTGTTTGCCGATCAGGACTAGTCGGTACCACTACTTAATCAGATTTGCGGAGCGAGAGCAGTGTTTTAAAATCACAACTTCGTCTTTATTAAACTCACTTCTCTTTGTGTATTTTTAATGCCATTATTCTGTTTAGCAGTTGATCGAAACAAATACAAAAGATCTGCTAAGCCCCTTACGAGAGATATCATTCAAGCATCGATTGAATTAGAAACGATTGTTTTATTATTGTTAGCTACATTACAATTATTACTGTATAAACTGCGAAGATAAGAATTGAGAAAACAACAAATTGAGGAAAAGTCAACCAGTTTTCGAAAGGTTTCAACTGCAAGACCACATAATTCATGTTTAGGAAGGGTAACAATAAACAATGAAACCAAAAACAAGTATATATCTTAACAATTAATTACTGTTTTTCAATT
>JAGFPH010011112.1:0-36205 GCA_018207615.1 Philaenus spumarius
AAACAGCAAAATGATAATCTGAAGTTGTTTTCTAATTTTTGTTGTTCATATCAAGTATGTAGGTGGGGATAAATATTACTTTTATTTATTCTGTAGTATAGGTTGTACTTTGATTACTAACTTGTTCTTTTTGAATAATGATTTATTTTGAAAATTTATTTACTTCGATTTATTTTGTACTCATACGATCCAGAAGAAATGTGTTGAACTAGAGACATGGGATGTTAGATGCAATCTAAAATAAAGTAATGGAGAAATATTTTTGTAATTTATATTTTGATTTTAGAATACAAAAACCATTCGTCTAATATAATTTCTTTTCAAGAAATTTTAAATATACAAAATTGAATGTGCACTTTTATAAGTATTTTACTAAAGATGTTTCCATAAAAAATAATTTTGTTGCATTTAAGTTTTAACATTAAAGAAACATAGTTGACCAAAATATTGTTATAATTGTGAAGGTTTTAACGATGACACTGTTTCTGTTTCTTAAAAGATCAAAATAACTTTTTCAGTATCTTAACTAACCTGTTTTAATACACCTCAGATAGATTCTAGAAACCTCACTACAGATTGGTTTCTCAAACTGATGATTAATCATTTTACCAAATCCTTAAGTCACTTAGTCCTGAATGGGATTTGGTAGATTGGATTGGAAATCCCTAAAGCTGAATCAGTTGTACCAACTTTGCTTGGACACATAATAAACCTAATCTGTATTTAATGGCTTGTTTTGGGAAAATATTAAATCTGTACTCCTAAAATACAATGTAGAGAGTAGAGACTTGTGTGTCATATTGTGTTGAAAACTGTAGTAAGTTGTACTACTATAATTATGATACTAGCCTCTTTCAAATTTGTTTATTAAAAACTTAATAACAGACCTTTTTGCATTGCGGTAATGAACTAATAATTGTAAAACCCGAATATAATTATAGTACAAGTACTTCTTAAATAAATACAGGGGGATTCTGTAAGGACAAAGATCTTTCATGGAATTAGTACCAACATTTATTAATTTTCAGTTTAGAATGAATGTTGACTGTTTATTATTTTTGAAGTGATAACTTCTATTGGCCCGTTGGGCATTTTCGATTGCAAACTTTTTGCATAGGCTTAAGTCAGAATGTGGAGAGGGAATAGGCGATACATAGTAGATAAAGACAAGTAAGTGCGTGCTTTCGTGTTAAAATGTAGCTAGTAACGTTTCAAATGTAATCCTGAAGGCAATTCACCCGGAACCGTGCTCTTTCTTACCGCAACCGGTATAAAAAATTACAATTTATACAAACTTCGCGCTATTACAGACTAGGAGCGTTTTAACTGGTTACTCAAAGTGCCTTGTAATAGTATCACTTCTCAGCCTCTTGGCTAAGATCAAAGTGTAGTATCTGTTCCTATCAGCTCAATGAGTATAGTGTGAATCGTCGGGAACGTTGTTGTGTGCTGCCACCTGCGATTACTCAGAACTGCTAGCCTACAGGCTGTTTACTCATCATAACTTCGAGTATATTGTACATCGGTGAGAGTTTTAACGGTTTTTATTTGGAAGTTTGAATACTTTTAGCATTATTTTAATGCATTAACAGTTAATTTGAATGAGTTCAAAATATAACTTAAAATCATTGTCTTATTTTTTAATAGTGCTAAAATTTTTGTTGTAAATATTTCATCACCTCTTTCCACATGATTTACTATATACATAGAAAGTGACTCGTGATATATAGTGTTGGGCTAAGAGCCCCGGGGCGTTAGCTCTACTCCTACTCAACAATACTTTTAGTATATTGTTAAGGACACCTTCCTCTACAACTGTGTCAAAATTGGCTTCTACATGAATTTATCCCGCTACTTTTCCTTCGTTGCCTGAACTAATAGATAAGAGTGTTGAATTTTCTTTGTTGGATTTGTTAATACAGAAAGTCGGTAAGTACATTGTCCGTTTCAATTATATTTATTATTATTTGAGGATTTATCCACAACTTTTTTAAATGGAAAATTTATAACCTTTGATTACGCATTTTTAAATCCGATAGACAGAAAGAAACCATATTATTTTTTGAAAAATTAACGCTTTTTAAGATAATAAACAATTTTTAAAATTTTGGAAATTCAAAACCATATTACATTTTTTTTAATCAAAGCTAAAGAGTTTACTCTATTTTTAATTAAACTAATGGAATATGGTTAATTTTCATATTGATTAATTATAATTTGATATAATTAGTTTATATACACCCTTAAAATTTAATAAAAATGTGTAATGTATAATGTGAGAAAATATATTAAATATAATGTTCTGCAGATTTACAGATAACTGAAAATAAACTTTAATTACTTACAATATTTAGGAATTAAGAATAATTTGTTATTTGAATAATTAATTATATCAAAATATGATATAATATTTTTTGAGAATATATTGACTTGTGTAATTTGTTGACCCTTATTCTCCTTTAAAATGAATACTGATAAAAATATAAATCGGTCATAGAAGTTATCACTTTAAAACAAGTCATTATTAGATATAAATCAAGACAGTAAATAATCTACAGATTTAATTAAAAAAATATTTAACTACAAAAATGTAAAGCAATATAACATGTATAAGTAGAAAATAACATTAATTTATAAAGTGGCTGTCATTTATCCTTTTATACTTTTTAAAAACTACACCAATAAAACATTTTATACAATCAAAACTTTTTTAAAAGATTATACACTTTTAGAGTACCGTACATTTAAAAAACAATACACAAATACAGTCAAAATTACAAGAATACTAAGCAGGAATTTACACCCAATTACAAAATGGATAATTATTACATTTGCAAATAACCCAGGCCTGAAAACTCCTCGGTGCTATAAATAGGGTTTTTGATCAAAAAGTCTCTTAGCCTATGTTTAAACTTGCCCACAGGCAGGTTCTTCACTGCAGTTACTTAAACTTAAACAGAAGGAAACTGCTTCACCCAGAGGCAAAAATAGACCCCGCAACTGATATCCACACATTAAATAAAAAAAATAGTAATTTACTTACTAAAAATAATGGGTTAATATTTAAAACAATATCGTAGTAGTTATAATATAATTAAGTAAATTTTTAGATACACACTTATTTAATAATTAGGCCTATTTTTTAAAAATTACAAAAGTAAAGTTATATTTATTCTGGATCATGTTCAAGTCATTATACAATAATAAAATAATGAATTATTCTTAACTATAGGCCTAACTAACAAAAAAAACTTTATACTAATCCAAACAATATTACGTAGAGAATTCATTTGTTTGAATATTAAGTTTTATCTACAAAACTACTCTTTGTATTTCTTGAAAATGTTTGAACATTTAAAAACATGATCGTTTGAAGTTGATACATACTTCTTTTTTATTTCAATAAGTTACTTCTTCTTCTCTATCTGAAATTACCTGGAGCAAAATATTTGACTATAGCATGGATCTCATTGACCTGCTTAGTAAGAGAAATTATGGTTGGATCAGGGAAGTTTTAAAAACAATGGAAACATTTCAATAAGTAACTAAAAATTAGAGAAAATTTACCTAACTCCTTTTTTCTATTGAAAGTTGATCTAAGATTGTGTTCCTTTTTATAATTAATTATTTTTCAACAAAGTGAAAATGAAACCTTGAAAGCTGCATGTTTTTTTTTATTATTTCTTTAGTTCTTGGAAGTTATTTTATCCTCTCAATTTAAGTTATACAGTACTAACAAACACACTAATTAATCTTATTGACAGATTTGTATGAATGATATGTTGTCAACACTTACTGTTGCAATCAAAATAAATAATTAAGCAGCAAAAAATCGAATTCCCTACAGAATAGGGATGCTGATTATTTTATAGAAATTTTCCATTTTTAAAAGTTAGGAAAAAGAATGCCTTTTAAAAGACAGCTAATATCAATGTGTCAATTCCCCTATCCTCATTATAATTTAAGATGAAAGTACGAAATTGACCTGCTGACCTCGCCCGAAAATCGACTATACTATTACACAAATGTCTAAATTCTTCATACGGATACGAACTGGAATCCTTCAGCTTTGGAGTCAGAGATGTTAAACCCAACAACCAAGGGTGTACCCAGGATCAAAACTAGGAGGGGGGGCAAGCCATGGTCGTTCAAGTTGTAACATTTTATCGCGGAAAAGGTGGATGAAGCCAAAACTTTAAGAAAACTATGTGTAATTATAGCAGTGCTTTATCAACTAAGTTATTACAATTATTTACTTGAATAAAAATGTATTCCATACCGTACTAGCATAATTTTTCTTGGATTTGTAGAAGACTTGTTCAAAACTCTTGTTTCAATCCAGTCCTGATTTTCCTTGAAGAATTTCCGATGGACGCTCATCAAACACAACCCAGTCAATCTGTCCTTTCCCATTGTACTTCTCAGCCAGGTCTTTACCCTTCGAAGGATACTGAAAGATCGTTCAACAGTAGCCGTAGTGGATGGCAAAGCACTTAAAATGAGGAGTGCATGACTTGTTGCAGGGAAATAAATATTAGCCTCTTCCAAAAGTGCAGCCACTTCAATATCCTTTAATTTGTCTCCTGCTAAATACTTCTATTTCCACAGATTATACCACAAATCTAATTCTGCAGAGATATCACCCAACTCATTAAACTCCTTGAAAGATTTTGCATTTTTTCCAAATCTTTTGAAATTGAAATAATTTTTAGCATAAGGATGAAGATGGGATAAGGCAAAAGCAGGTGTATTGTCGTGTGAGAAGCTAACATTCAAACATTCAATGATAAAGTTAAAGAATCAAGATAAGGGATGATCATCGGACGTCTTAAATATTCAATCGCAGTCTCAGATGGCGGATTACTTCTGTGTATTTGCTTTTGAACAATTCATGGAACTGTTAACTCAACGCCGACTTTCTCCGCGATATCATGTGATTTTTTAAGTAATTCATCAGAATCATGTTCAATTTCTTGTCGATCCTTCTTGATGACATCAAGGATTTCACCAACATGTATCCTCACCATAATCAAATTCATATTTTTACTTTGTAGAACGTTCACAACGGGTTCCAAAATCGCAGAGTACTTTGCAATCATGACTAAACCTATGATGAAATTTGGTTTAGTAACTGCACATTGCAATTGGTAGGCAAATTTTCTTCTGGCATAGTTTCCTTCGACCGAGAGATGTTCTAGAGCATTGACGATTTTATGGAAGCTGTCTAATGCTCTTGTATTTCTCAGACCATCTGGTCTCACTGAGGCTTGATAGATTAGGAGCCGAATTCCTGCGGGAAGGCGACTCACGAAAGAAGGATATTTATTGGATACTGTTGCAATTTGCTAGCATCACTGACCATAAGATTTAGTTTGTGTAAGCAATGGAAAATAAAGATTTATTGTACTTTTTCTTCAAAATGGCCTGTACACCACCTTCTTTTTCAGCTATCGTAGAACATCCGTCAAATCCAAATCCAACACAATACTCTGCTGAAAGAGTCTGATCAACTAAAAAACTGAATTGTGCTAGCGATTGTAGGGGCATCTTCAATCTCATTTCAGCTCAACTTAGCCTACAAATTCCTCTCTGATTTTTCTTGATTCCCATCATAAAACCGCAATCTAATTTCATAATTTTCAATAGTATAAGTATTTTTTTTTATTATTAAAATAGTTATTTCAAGAATTGTAATAAATTCCAGCAACAAAATTGAATGAAAATTTATTTATTTTCTTCCAGGGTACCCCTCTTTTTTTAATTTAATTTTTTATTTATTTTGCTACCCCTTCAGCAAAACGGAGACCACTTATCCTCTAGGCGCATTTCAAAGTTAAATTTTCGAAGAGAATTATAACTTTTGGTTGTCACCATTCCACATATTGATATATATTAATTATAGGACTTTTAATTTCCGAGTTTACATGTCATCTGTGGCTGATAGATGTACATTAAATCTTGCTCTACCTTTATAAACTCTTCTGCGCATCTCACAGTCCACATGGAATCTCATGTACTATGCCGCCTCCAATATTCTTAGTCCCTGTGTAAAAAAGCTGTTTCGGCTATTCAGCCATTTTCAAGTTTGATTCAGGTTTCCCTTTTTCACAGTACAAAAACACCCAAACAATGTTACACCTAAAAAAATGTATACACACAAACACTAACACATACATACATATTTAAGGCATTTCAGTTTGTAAAAACTTAGGAATCGTGATCCATAGGGTAGTTTATTACCCGATGACTAAGCTCCTAGTAATAACAATTCTTATTAGTTATACTAATTGTACATAAAACAAAAATATAATAATGTATAATTAACGCACAAATTTCAAAGAATAGTGACAAATCTAAACAAACAAAACAAAATCTTAATAGATAACATAGTCTATGAGATAGTTTTGTCGTATTTGACAAAACTATGCCTAAAACTTAAAATTAATAAAAAAGCTAAAACTTTAATAATAAAACAAACCACAAACAAAAACAGAAAGTTAACAAAATCAACAAATAAATATTTTAAAATTACTTATACTGCAATTAGCTTCAATCCTGTTATTGTATTTTCATTGCACTGATCCAAAAACAATCATAATTTTTTAGGTGAGAATAATGATTAGTATATGGAGTTTAAGAGTACTTTGTTGATGGTTTGATTTGTAAGTGTGTTGTACATATTCAATGCTTGTTTGATAGGTACACCTAGTCTTCTTCCCCAACCTTTACAACTCATATGGAGCAAAATATAAGAAGTTTTCATACTGCAGTTCTGTCAAATATCTGAAAAAAACAATACAATTCTACATTTATCGGTTTTCAACCTTTTCGAAATAGATCTTACAGCTTTTTCTTATTGTCTTTGCGACTCCAACTTTTTTTAAATACTATGTAAAATGTATGCCCATAGAGAAAAGATTACCTGTCAAGAAACTATTAAACCATTTTATTATGCTTATAGCCCAACTGGATTGTTATTAATTAATTACTAATTAATTTACCTTGTTTGTGAGGTGATACTGCCGAACAATCCTTAATGTTTATGAAAAGTAGTCTATTACTACTTCATATGACGCGTTTCGACTATCATTCAATTCTCAAATATACATAAAACACACAATAAAACACTTAAACAACACAAAACGAGTTCACATTTAATTATTGACGATCGAGTGCTTTAATCTAGTGCTTCGTGAACGGTTACCGGCAACGCGCGTCGCCCGTATATGCATAATTTTAAATATGAACTCGTTTTGTGTTGTTTAAGTGTTTTATTGTGTTTTATGTATATTTGAGAATGACTGAATGATAGTCGAAACGCGTCATATGAAGTAGTAATACACTACTTTTCATAAACATTAATGATTGTTCGGCAGTATCACCTCACAAACAAGGTAAATTAATTAGTAATTAAACTATTAAACTTACAGTTTTATGCCAAAATCTATAAATTAACAGGCACCACTATATCTCACTTGGTCCTAGTTACGTCACAGATAATATTGCCAATTCTATTGTAATGACGTTTACTTCCTGCAAAATATTTGTCCAATGTGGTAAACAGCTCGCTTGTAATCTCTCAAACGCTTCACCCTTTTCTTGGTTTTGTGTATAATATATTTTACCTGTGGCCCGTATAGAGAATGGCCTTGACAAACACAGGATGTGGATACCAGAGAATCCTATGTAGCAGGAGCGTATGTAGGTCACATTAACAGCTGAATGCTTGACCTTGGGATAGGATCACAACTCACACACGTGTGTTCGTTGACAACCAGTTATTAAACACAGCTGATGTATGTAAAGCCGATAGGTTGGGTCATGGATTTTATCTTTATACATATTGTTATTGGTACAGCGTTATTATTAAAGCGATTTTATGTTAATTATTGAGGTTGCAATAACAAAGGTGTGTACTGTTACTGGAAACTTTTTTATTTCAAAATTAATTTATTCTGTTGTCTGCTACATGAAATAGCCTGAGATAAACATGCATGTTATAGTGTTTAATTGAAAATTGTTAATATTTAAGCAAATATTTTGAACTAGTTGTTTGTAACTGAGACGGGTACATCTCTGGTGGTTCGGTTCTTAGTGCCCGGCTACCTACACCATCCGTTTTCCCTTCCTCTGGGCAACGATTCCGTTTTCTTCTAGAAACGGAACGGGAGGGATAGATTGTTTGAACTAGTCATCACGCAGTCTGTACGTTAGTACCGGAGTACCGCCGAGTCTGGCCTACCGACTAATTAATTTGCAGGAGAGTTCAACCATTGTATTTGGATAACCTAATAGAACTCCGATCCAATGCAATATTTCGTTCCACTGGAAATTCTACGATAGTGGCGCTATCTATTGGGGAAACGACGGAAGCTGTGTGAAACACCGATGATTTCTCCCTAGCGCTACCTCGCGGCGCGATCATGCACTATTTTCCCGACAACCTAATTTTCGCCACACTTTTGCCGTATGGATGCAAGATCTATTTATTATTCATGATCTATCGTTCAACGAAGTCGCGTGCGAAAATGAACGAAGCATTAAAAAGGAGATGGCTAGCTATATATGCTGCTATTTAAAGTGAGAGTGTGCTTTTTCCCATCCTATTTAAGACATGTTAAACAAATTAAGTTAAACAATCCATACACAGGCTTTCTTTTACTTATAAAACAAAACTTTTACTGCACAAAAATTGAAACGTTTTTGGCTAACATACCGAAAAACTTCACTTCAACAAAATTATTATTTTAAATTCCGAATGCGATGTTTTTCCTTTTGGAAAATTGTTTATGTACTTAGAGTCCGCTACCATGGTGAGGAATCAGAATGGCTGTGAAGCAGAATGACCCTCATCGGGTGTCTGCTTCACTTGTATCTTCCAACAAGGTTGCATAGGTTGGAATCCAGCTAATGAAATATAATTTCACAAAACTGCAATATCCATTGGTTTTTGGTATTTATACACCACAACACTCGATTCCACGTTCACCGTGCAGTACAGATCTTACGGGAGAATAGACATGCTACTACCATTACAAGGAACATCACGTTTATTGTCATGCGGGTTGCGTCAACTGTAAGAGCATTGCATGTGAGTTGATGCTTTCTATTTGGCTAGTATAGCTGAGACTGTCGTAACATGGCTTATGGGCGCTCTGTACTGCACGGTGAACTTGGAATCCAGTGTAGCAGATTTAACACCTTGGACAAGCAATCTTGAACTTCTATTGCAAACAAACATCAACTCATGATTGTACTGCAGAAGCATGGTTACATGCCTATAGGCTCACCCATGAATTAAATTTAAGGGGCCAAATGTTATAATGAAGTCTATGTGTTTTGGCTTTGTAAAATTATCAATATCGTCCTCAACAAATATCAGTAATTCACCTGTCATTGCTTGGATTAAAAAACTGATTGCATATAGATACAATTTCCACAAAGTATTAAAATACACTCCTTATTCGAACAAAGGTCCTCGAACTCCTTGGCCGACGTCGAAGGTAATAATCGTATAATCAATCTTCCGATTTAAACGTCTTTGGCCCTAAACACATTTGCGAAGTTAGTGGCCGGTGTTCTCTGAGCCTGAGAAAAATAAATACTTCGTTCCTTCCCGGAGGGAAAGAAGCAAAGAGTAGAGCACGGTAACTAGAACTACACGGTATGTGTCACGAGACAGCTGCGCAGTAACTCTGAGCTCAGATGACGTCACTGACACCGTCTCATGCTTCCCGCCTAGCAAAAGCAGATTGACTTGCACTAACTATTTACGCATACAACGATTTGCTGGATTCGTTATGTGTCATTTTTACACAAATGTGTGTGTGATGTGTAGTATAGTTTTCTTCTAAACAGTGTATATAATATTTTAAGTTTAAGTGTGTGTATATTTAAGTGTTTTATACTACCTAAAAAACACATTTTAAAACCCAAGACAGTTCCAACACAAAAAATACCAAATTCCACCACAACACCCCCCCACATTATCCAACGATTACACCGAGCCGAAAATCGTGAATCTAAAAATATTATAAAATCTTTGCTACATGATTCAGCAGACAGTGTAAATATTCAAAACACACCTGATAATCAGGAAGCTAATTCTTAAAATTTAAATTTAACACGACCTATAGCTGGTGATTTATCTACGGTAGAGGATCTTTTATATGAAAACGAAAATTTATAAAGAGAAAATTAATTACTTGTAAATAAACTGAACAATTCTAGTGTACTTATATCAAAACTCAAACAATCATTAGTAAATTATGAAAAAATATTTACCGTATGTCAGCAGCAATATGTATTAAAGGTGAAATGTACAAACTGGTCGGCTGATGGTGTAGCAAAAGCAGTAACTATCAGATACATCTCTAAAAAAGTATTATCATATCTAAGGGAAACATTAAAATATCCCCTCCCAAGCGACACAACCATAGCAAGGTGGCTTTCTCAATTTTCAACCCCTCCTGGATTTTTAGACATTAGTATGAACATACTTAAAGGGCAAGCTATAATATTAAATGAAGATTTTCATAAGGATGTTGTCATCAGTTTTGACGAAATGAAGTCAGTTTGTCATTAATTTCAAACAAATCATCAAAATTTTTCCTTAAAGTTTTGTATATGCAAGTACTACATCTTTTTATAATGAATAACTATGAATTTACTGTCGATAAAAAAGGGTTTACTATAAAAAAATTACACCTCAAGATTCCCTAGAGTGTACATGTAATCCCATGAAAGATTGTGGTATATTTTCCGTTCACCCAATAGTCGTGTAGGGTGATGTTTTTAAGAAGCTTGTCACTGGCGAAATCGAATCGCTGTAGAGATGCCGGGCACTTCGGTGTCCGTGACGTCATAGCCACCAACGACCTGCGCGTGACACATACCGTCTTGTTCTAGTTACCGTGGAGTAGAGTACTACTGGAACAACTTTGCGTTATTTACAAAAAAGCTTAAGGGTCTGCTCCAGTAAACGAGAAAGCAACCGGAAACGAAAGCGCTTCTGACTATATCCCTATCTAAACAGTGCAATTTCTTGCAGCTGAACGCTTTGACATTGCCTCATTTCAAACCATTTTGTAAGTCTATCTTTTGTAATTGAGTTGTTGAAAAAAAAAACTGAATATTCATTATAAAATTTCGGATCCGGCTTGCAAATTATTTTTCATTATGAATTTTTTATTGTGTTAGGAAAAAAATTCAAACTTTGTACTTACAAAATGTCAATTACATAACAAATCAAAAGCATTTAAAAAAAACTAAATTGCAACACGGATGCGTATTGTGACTGTGCTTAAAATTAGACCTTGCAAACAATTTTATGATAAAAAATAAACGAAATAAATGGTTTGTAATTTAACAATCTCTTATGGGATAAAAATCCAAGAAGGCCGCCACTACAGCAGACCCTTAACTTTTCTTTTTCAAATTTACTAATTTGATTAAATAGGTCGTAAATGCGGAGGTCAAAATAATAATCAATTTGGAAAACCCACTTAACATTCATGTTGTACATTTTTATTATCAAAGGTTGCAACTAATAGCAATTTCTAGCCAATGAAAAAAATTCAAATGTCAAAAAAATATGTAACAAAATATTTACTTTTTTTAAGAACTAGCCCAGTCGGTATGGGTTACAACTACCAGTAATTTGCAATACGGCTGATTTTTTTTATAAGTACCTTAATCGACTCCTAGATCGGGTAATTTTCAAGATAACAAGGTGAGACTCAGCATAAATGTTTAAAATATATATTTTAACTCCTATGTCCATTTTCAATTCGATTTATCAAAATTTGGCCAATTTAGAATGAGCCAACGCTTCATATATGAATAAGATGTTCCCTTTTAGTGATTTCCCCTGCTGCAAATTACATACCTGCATTATCGAATTTTTTCCAGACAAACCATTGCTCGGACGAAATAAATACATACGACGTTTTTTGTTGCAAAATACCTCCCCTATACGATGGTATTTTTTATTTTTCTCTATCTTCATCCCAGCTCGAAATATTAAGGATAATCGAAAAAAAAATGATAATCGATTTTTTTTCGACTTTGGGAAATCGATAGACTGGTAAACTTTTTTTTATGTTATTCTACATACTTTAATGTACTTATAAAAAAATAATCAGCCGTATTGTAAATTACTGGAACTTTTGGTCTAAATTCACCCCTACCGACTGGCCTAAACACACAAATTAAGAACACTAATATAAGATTCTGGGTATTCTGCTTGTAATCAAAGACGGCTCAAGTAAGCTTTGTTTTCCAAGATCATATCGCAATCCTCTCGGTCACTAATTGTGTAGACGGCTTTAGAAATAATTACAATTTGAAATAAAGTGTAAATTAATAGAGTTTTGACTTCGTTGGGCTTATGTGGTTCTTTTAGATTGTATCTGTGATACGTTTTTATCCTAAACTAGCTGGCCCGATCCGGCTTTGCACGGTTAGACAAATCAAAATTAAATGTATATTAACAACAACAAAAAAAGTATATATCAATAAATATATTACACTATGTATTCTTATGGGGATTATTAGTAACTTTCACCTTCCCCCAAACCCCCCTAAAATTTCAAATGTTTTGAAAACCTTTCTTGGCAAGCACCTATGGCCATAGAGGAAGCTACATACCAAATTTCATTCCAATCCGTTTGGTAGTTTTGAAGAAATCGTGATTTAGTAACTTTGACACCCCTCCCCCCTAAGATTTCGAATTTTGTGAAACCCATTCTTAGGCAGCACCTATGGCCCTAGAAGAAGCTACATACCAAATTTCGTTCCAATCCGTTTGGTAATTTTGGAGAAATCGTTATTCAGTAACTTTGACCCCCCCCCCAAACTCCCCCTAAGATTTCGAATGTTTTGAAAACCTTTCTTGGCAAGCACCTATGGCCTTAGAGGAAGCTAAATACAAAATTCCATTCCCATCCGTTTGGTTGTTTTGAAGAAATCGTGATTTAGTAACTTTGACCCCCCAAACCTCCCCTAAGATTTCGAATTTTGTGAAACCCATTCTTAGGCAGCACCTATGCCCCTAGGGGAAGCTACATACGAAATTTCGTTCCAATCCGTTCAGTAGTTTTTGAGAAATCGTAATCAGTGAGTCAGTGGATTTGGCTTTTATATATATAGACTAGTTGGCCCAATCCGGTTTTGCACGGATAGATAAATCAAAGTTAAATTTATACTAACAAAAAAATATATATCAATAAATAATATATTATGTATTTCTTATGGGGATTTTTAGTAACTTTGACCCCCAAACCTACCCTAAATTTCGGACTTTTTGAAAACCTTTCTTAGCGAGCACCTATGGCCCAAGAGGAAGCTATACATACCAAATTTCGTTCCAATCCGTTCAGTAGTTTTTGATAAATCGTGATCAGTGAGTCAGTGGATTTGGTTTTTATATATATAGATAAAATAAGCATAGGATGTGTGAACGTTTTACCTTCTAGTGATCCTATGTCTTGTACATTATTTAGTATATTCATTCATAAGTTTGGAAGAAAGCGTACCTTTGTATTATCTCTTTGTTGTATATAACAAATCCTATCTTTCTCCCAAAAACTCTGGCCCCGCGCATGCGTCAGAATCTAGATCACCGCTACCCCCACCACCTTACCCAGATCCAAGTGCCTCTGCCCTAATAAATCGTCATTTCCTTGAACATATCAGAGTATACAATCTGTTTGAATTTTGCTTCGCCACGAGTCGCTGCGGGTGTTGGGGAGTGATGCGAGCCCTCCAGTTTCTAATAATTCAGTTGTAAACGATAACTTCGAAACAATATATTTTTTAGCAGAATGTAAAATCGGCCTATACTACATTAATTTTGATTTTAAAATTGTTGTTTTTCATCAAGATTGTAACAGTTGAATTACTAAAATTCGTGATCAACAATCGAACATTTGTGTAATCCACCACCATTTTGTTGAAAAGGTTTTTGAAGTGACAACTTCTATAGCGACGTTGGGTATTTTTTTTAGGGAAGTAAATCGCCGTTTCGCGTCACGTCACGTATCGCAACATTTTCGCTTAGACCGGTGTGTTGATTATGTACACCCTCTTATACATATACATATATACTTGTGTATAGTATATATGAAGAACAAGGACCGATGACAATGCAATATTATTTTTTTGGGTGTAGTAAGTGAGCACTGATCATGGTCCCCAGAACACGAAGTGATTTTCACCCCTTTCAAAACGTCGGATTGATTTGAAACTTTGCACACTTATCAAGGACCGATGACAATGCAATATCAATTTTGTTGGGTGTAGTAAGTGAGCACTGATCATAGTCCCCAGAACACGTTTTCGGGTGTCATTAAAAACTTTATTTACAGGGTGATTCACGAAGATATCAGAAACTTCGGGAGCTCATTAATTTTGTTGGGTGTAGTAAGTGAGCACTGATCATGGTCCCCAGACTAAAAAATAAGAAAATAAATAATAGTTTAAAAACTAAAAAATAAGCTTTAAAAAAACCGAACTAAAAATTTTAAAATAATTGTAATTATTTTATTTATTTATTAACCAGGAAATAAAATCCAGTAGTTAATCAATATTCATTTTACACGGTGTAAAATTTGCATAAAAGTTTTCACTTTTATTGTGTGGTCATATGCACACCCATTTTTTTAATGGGATGTAGACTGCCTTGGTCAGTGGCGAGGCGGCGTCTACGAAGAATGAGGGTTCGCTACCCTACTTGGGGGGGGGGGGGGTCTGCTTTAGATCACTATTCACTCTGTTTTGGATAAATGTCATACGAAAATACTGTAAAGTTAACTGATTCTATAAAAGTTCTGTTCACTTTTTATCAATTTCAACAAAAAGCAGGCCATGGTTGCGACGTTGAAATGTAACGAAATCGTTTATTATTTTTTTTACGTCAAGGTTTTTAAGTAAACTAAGAATAGAACTGACTTTAGACATGTAAGTAAAAATTTTATTTCCCGAATCCTTAATTAACCAGTTTACTTTCAAAAGTAAAAAAAAAATATCTAAGTTTTCAGAACTCGTGTTTGTTTATAAAAGTTACCTGCCACCAAATATGGAGGCATTGTAGATCAGGCTTAATATTAAACAAAACGTAACCAATACAATAAAAATAAACCCTGAATTAATTCGTGGAATAGATACTGCATTGCTTAACTAGTCTGAGTTGTAAGGTGCTTATGATCATACGATAATGCAGGACAACTTTCTCGAAGATAACTATTATACAGAAGGCCGATATACCGTACGTCAAATTGATCGTTTATTTCTAAGGTGTTATTACTTCATGAGTGAATGAGAGAGAATTTAGATTGACAAAAAGATCAATCCGTCAACTACGATTTAACGATTTTAAGAATGTCCGGGGGAGATCAAAAATTTTCCCGGACTTCTTTTGCTGAAGTAGGGGAGGGTACTCCTTAATCCCCCATAAGGGGTCTAGCCCCCTAAAAAATATCATATGGGCGCCCTTGGAAAGTAGCGAAACTACTATTTGATATTCAATATTTGTAGAGGGAAAATCATTTTGTTTGACATTTTTTACAGAATCCAAGAGTAGCCAGCAACCTATTTAGACTACTCTTGGATACCAGTTCATGCTTGGACTCTTGTAAAAAATAAAATAAGTATATGTAAAATCAAATGGTACATAACATTTAAAACATAATCTATATCAAAGCGTACGAAAGAATACCGTTGCGAGGCGGCCAATAGGATGGGCGCGCAGCGTTGCCATATCTACTAGCCTCGAACACTCCTGGTATTTACCGCTCGAGGCTTGATAGCACAGTTTAAAGAATTATAAATGCGTTGAGTCAGCCGCAGTCAGTTAGAAGCGTGGGAAGAACGTGACAACGTCGCACTACGGCGATTAGAGCGTCCAAGGTCTCGGTGTACACAAGCCCGTCCCTCAACGGTATTCTTTAGTGGGCTTTGATATAGTGCTAAACCATTTCTATGGAGTACCAACTTTTAAATAATGCTCTTAAAAGAAAAATACCTGACTATAATTAATAACATAGACTACATATTTTATTTTCCTGGGAGCTAGGGGGCGCGGCCCAGGTTCTCTAGTATTTTTTTAAATTCGTTGAATCGCCAGAATCAACTCGAGGAGCAGCTGTGGTTGTTTTCTAGAATAGCTGATTGTTTTTTTATTGTTGCCAGGCCAATTTGCTTATTATAACTTTTTGTGTGAGGTTAGTTGTAATCGTTCTTACCGCTCCAGAGAAAGTTTTTTTTCATCGTAGAGCATTATTTTACCTCATACGAAACAGGTTGTATCAAACCCTGTTTGATGCAAATTGCTGTAGAGTTTCAAGAACGACTTCACAAACATCTTCCAAGTAATGCCATTACGATAGTGTTGTTGATAAGTTTTGTCGTAAATATTTGTCTAAAAATAAGACAAAACAACTATTATAATTTCAGTAGGTCTACTTTTTATTTTTGCGTGTCCTGTAACTCGATGTACTTTAGTTAACAGTATACAGGGTGTCAATTAAGTCTGGGACTGGTTTAATATTTCGTATATAAGGAAAATTTGACGGTAGATGTGATTGAGGAACCTACTCTATGTAAAAATACTATTTTATTAAGATTTCAAAAAAATTATCCGCCACTTGGATTCGCCATTTTGAATGTAACTTTGTTTTTTTAAATAGGAAGGTGGTCGTGTGATACTTCATTTCGATGTAGAATTTCAAGAAAAAACCAACGGTGAAATTTGCACATCCATATATTTAACCGATTCAAAATGGCGACCAAAAAATAACGAATCGTGTTTTCCGATTTTTTCCCCATTTTGCTGTACTATTTTTTTAAATGTTATTATTATTCTTTTTAGATTTAGAATTAAATAAGCTTTCAAACGATATGCCACCCAACAAAATTTGGGAGTATTTAAAATTTTTGAGTTACAGCCATTTTGATTTTTTTCAAAATTGATTTCGAGTGGTTCAACCAAATATCGTTGTGTGCCATATCGTTTGAAAGCTTATTTAATTCTGAATCCAAAAAGAATAATAATTAATATTAAAACAAAAATAATACACCAAAATGGGGCAAAAAGGGAAAACACGTTTTCGTTGTTTTTTGGCCGCCATTTTTTATCGGTTAAAAATATGGATGTGCAACTTTCACCGTTGGTTTTTTCTTGAAATTCTACATCGAAATGATGTATCACATGACCACCTTCCTATTTAAAAAAACAAACAAAATTACATTCAAAATGGCGGATCCAAGATGGCGGATGTATTTTTTGATATCTTAATAAAATAGTATTTTTACATAGAGTAGGTTTCTCAATCACATTTACCTTCAAATTTTCCTTATATTCGAAATATTAAACCGGTCCCAGACTTAATTGACACCCTGTAGTAGGCCTATGTCTTAAAGTTTTGTGTTTTATTGTATAACTGTATTTTTGTTTTAAACTATTTGCACTAAATTTTATTGTAAACTAAATTGCGCATTATACAAAATGTCGTGCTACTAAAGTGTGGTTCAAACAGACAACAGAGGGCATTGCGTAATAATTATCTAAAAATGGAACTAAAGAAACAAAATACAAGAATTTTTATAGCTACATAAATACACCTGTTTAATCGCCAATATGAAAAACAGTATAAATGGCCAATCACTGATTTAAATAGTTATCTCCCATCTAACTTGCATAATGAATCAATTTGTTAAAACCCATAGCAAGGTCGAGTTAATAAACATGTTTAGGCAATATATCGGCCGACACGTTCGGTTTAGGCCAATAAATTGTGTAACGTACGATTTCAGACAAGTTTCTGGACACCCTCGAGGTACCTGATTGGGACTGGTTTTGTTTCCACTATTATACACTGTAACGACTACATCTAAACGACTATTAACTATTCATTAATGGTTGTTTCGTAATTTCTTTGACAGGCTTATAAATACGATCGTGAGATATTTAAACATTGTATTAAGTGGGACAAGCATGAGTATTGAAAATAAAGGTTTAACCAGCTTGCTCGGATTGATAATTTAATTATTGGAATTTCTAGAACGTAGCAAATTCTGATTTGAAACAAGTACTGCAGTATTCCTACTAATGGAAGCAGGTTATTAACAGGGGCGAATGTAAACTAGATAGCCTATCCAATAAGAAACACTGAAGCCCCAACCACAAGTTCGGTGAATAAAACTACACAAATAAACTGAAACACATTTATTAATATAGCTATTTTAGTTCCCTGATGTACATTCTAGTAACCAAGTTACCATCATCGGAGGGTTCTAAGTCTGAAGATTTAGAACCCTCCGATAATGGTAACTTGGTTACTGGAATGTACATCAGGGAACTAGAATAGCTATATTAATTAATGTGTTTCAGTTTATTTGTGTAGTTTTATTCACCGAACTTGTGGTTGGGGCTTCAGTGTTTCTTATTGTTTAAATTCACCACAGTACTCATTGAACATCTAGATTAAATGATTTAGTTATCCCAATTGAATCTGTAAAATGTTGTCTCAAATTACGTGAAAAAATGTGCGCCAAACATGTCTGACACTGATAACGTTACAGAGGCGTTTTGAAGAATTGTTACCAGCGTCAACGAAAACTATTTGTGAAATTAACACGAAAGTCGACACATCCGGTTACGCTGTAGACACAGACAGTTTTATTATTCAAAGCGGGATTTATTTTCTGAAGCAAATCTTCCACCAAAATAGAAGAATCAATCATTTATTTTTGACATCTCTGTCTGATAAACATATCAACCAAGGCATTCGGATGAGTGAAATATCGTGGTAAAGTAACGCTCAGTTCGTATGACACTTTATTTTACACATGGGTGATTTAACATTGACGTTCTTCAGCACAATTTAGCTCATTCCTTGACTATCCATTAATAACAATAATTTTAAGAAATTTATTGTACTTTTCAAGATTTAATTTGGTTCTATACACACGGTAAATATGTGCAGAATCGCTGTGCTTAATAAGATGTTTTTGATGTCCCTCGCGGTCCATCGAAACATAGGCTACATATTACTGCTTACAATACTTAAATAAAACATATATATATACACACACACACACACACACCAACACCCACCCACATACGCACACGCACGCACACATCACGTAAATTAAAACATTCCTACAATTTCTTTGTCGTCTATAGACTCAAAAACTATTCGACCAATTTCACTAAAAATTTCACAGTTTATCCATAGTATTGCCAGCTGTGCTTAGACGTTACAATTACTACAATCTAAGGGGTTGAAATTGCGTTTCAACCCCTATACAATAAATATAAATAGCATTTCCTACAAGCTTGTAAGCTCAAATTGTGTAATATTATTCTTAACTGATATACGATTACTTAAGTCAAATGGATTCAATGGGATGTTTACCCTATCCTCAATGGGAGGCTACCCTTGCTTTTTCTATCGGCTCAAAATCTGCTCAACTAATTTCACGAAAAATTTAACGATTTACACGTATTTTTAGAGAATATGGTACCAGTATTTTTTAGAGAATATGGCCACTACAATCAAAGAGATTAAAATGAGGCCACCACCCCTATACAATAAAAATAAATTGCATTAACTTCCTACAAGCTATAAAGCTAAATTTGTGCAATATTATCCTTAAGTGGTATAAAAATAATTTGCAATTCAATTACTTAAGTCAAAATAACGAAATTGTATAACTACCCTTAAAATTAAATAATAATTTAAATAGGATAGCTACCCATGTAAAATGTATTACAATAATACGCTCTCTACCACCAGCCCTGATGATAAGCATCTTATTTTAGCCACAAATAACATCAAAATAAAATTAATTGATTGTTCAATACACGCACTAAATTGTGTTTATTAAATTTCATTTAAGTATATATTTATATACTAAAATCAAGTTATAGTGAAGCATTGCCAGGTCCACTATTAAAAATAAAATACTAACGAAAGTATTTAATTAAAAACAATCTAACTTTCTAACTAATAAACCACGTTACTTTATTTTCTGCTGTGATGTTTATATATTGTTTTTTGTTGTTATGTTTTTGTATTTTTTTTCTTGCTACACCTTTTCTTTGTAAGTGTTTTATTCTGTTGAAATGATTAGTTATTCACCAGTTTAATAACTGTGGTGCTTTCTAATTAACGTTTCTTCTAGTGTTCATTATTTGTCGTTTGTGCTAATAGGTTGTAGTTTTCTGTAGCCTATATATATATTTATATATAGTTTTTAGATTGTAGAAACAACATATTTTATGATGCTAAGGCAGAGACAACCTATTAGGTGTATAAATGCTTAACAAATTGGTACATTAGATAAACTTGTTTTAGATGAAATAAAACAACAACACAAAATCTCACAACAAATACGTTTAATAAATCAAACGCGTTTCAACGACAAAGTCGCCATCCTCAGTGATAAAGCTACCAAAGCCAAACTATAACTAAACTAGCAAAGCTCCATGCCCCGTATTTATACAAACTGCAAGGGGCGTGGCACAAGACCACATTACACTAGTAGGCGCCAACCAATGCCTACGTTATCACAACACAATATACTAAATGTTTTAGGGTTTCAACCAACTACTTCGGAAATTGGTCTACTCACGAAGGCACTGAATAGTTGCCTGCGTGCACGAAATATGTTAGTAGAATTTGTTTGCACCTAGGCCTCCAGGCCCGGCCCATGCGCTCCTCCATTCCGCTCACAGCGGAGAAACTCGCTGAGCGAGTTTGCACCTCCTTACAGCATCGGATTGTGGACTGCTTGGCTTCGCTCGCAGTGGACAAACTGTATCCTGACCGTCGGCCACCGATCAGAAGCTATCCCTACGGTAAAATCCCCCACGAGGATTTCAACCCGGTACTTTTATGGTATTTTACGATTTGGTTCATTTTGGGGTACCAGACGGTCATTTTTTAGGTCGTGTACGAAACAATAAAAGCAAAAAAGAAACAAAATGTTCCTATATTTAAATTTTTAGCTAAACCCGAAAAAATGTTCATTCCAGTACGAAAAATCTTAAAACATTGTTTCTTCCTATAAGAAAACGTCCTTCTGGTTGTAGGTTTTTTTGTTGGCTAACGAACTCGTCTGATCGACTCCAAGGTTGGTACCGAATTGGACCAAATCGAACGTAAAATGCGGCCGTTAAAGTGCGAACACACACACATATATATGTGTACGTATAATTTTGTTAATGACACCCTAAAACGTATTCTAGGGACCCTGATTGGTGCTCATTTACTTCTCCCGTCCTTAGGTTTCACCACAAGAGTCACTGCAAAATAGGGGTTTTAATCCCGGATCACTTTCTCAGTCCCGGGATTTCGGGATTGCCGGGAGTCAATCTCGGGATTCCGGGACTAGTCCCGGGATTCAGATTTATTAATTTTTCTCTGATAACCTTACGAATATTAGGTTTTTTAGTAATTAAACTCCTTTAAATTTTGTTTATATATATATTAAACCCTCCATAAAATTGATACATTTAGCCTTTATACATAATGTATTTGAGTTTTTATAGCATATACAAGCGACACGCGTACCCGGGTAAAAAATTTGAAAAAGTTAAATCTTAAGGCGTTAATTTCCAACAGCTGATACATTTGTTTTTATTTCCAACAGCTGATAAATTTGCTTTTTATTTACAATTAATTGTTAACTTTTTATATATTGAAATAGTTTCAATTTCTGTAACTTCAGGAACCTATATCTCAGGAACCACTTGACTTTATACACTTGACACTTCTCACTAAGCATTTTACACTTGTTTTAGCAGTTTCTCACTAAGGTCTATGATTGTGTAAAATTTCAAGAACCTAACCTATACAATTTTCTAGTTGAAAAATCAAACGGACACACTTATCGTTTTATTAATATGATTTGTATCTTTTCAGTTTTGCTTTGCAGGAGTTTTATCGAAACAACATATGAAATTAGTACTTATTTATGGAACAAACTTTAGTAATACTAGTGGACATGGCAATGCTTCGCTATTGCTTGATTTACCTAACCTAAAATTATATTCAGTTTTTGATCCAAATCAGTTGTTGATCAAAATCAGCTGTTGATCAAAATCAGCTGTTTTAAGCTTTTCATACGAACAGCTGTTTTTTGTGCCCCTGATAAAATCAAAAGAAATCTGTCTTCTTCTTCCTTAAGATTGACCTTCCATAAGATTAACATGGCAACTTTGAGGGCCACTGGGGCGAAGCCCTTAACATACATTGAGCTCATTTTAAGGGAAGCACAACTTCAGAGTGAGCTCTGTAAAATGACACCAAAAACATCAAAATCGGTTAAAAACTCTAGGAGGAGTTCTACTCACAAAATAACCCCTAGCAAATTAATTATGTAATAGATATATTTTAAATGTTGAACGAACACAAGTGGTAAAAATCTACATATATATGAAGTGAAAGTGAAGTAAACACTGTAAAACTTCGTAAAAAAACATGTAAAAGTACACACATTTTTAAACTTAAACTAATGAAAACAACTTTGAAACTAAATATCTACTGCAATTTTAATTTCTCATATAATACCAAAACGCATAAACAAAATAATACTCTAAGTAGGCTACTCAGCTACTCTGCTATTTAAAACTAATTTTATTACACACCAAACTATAGTAAACTATAACACTGTAGACTCGAGCGAGATCGTTGAAGGTCAAGTCTGTCTCTTCGGTAGGGTGTCACGGCTACAGAGGGTTGGCGTGGCTGATAGGAATGTACGAATATTAAAAAGTAACATTCGCAGTTTGACATCATCGGTTCTAAGTTTTGACATAAATTATCGTAATTTTTTTCTTTTAATTAATTAAAGTTATATTGGATTACAATAATTTTGTAATAAAAACAGTTGCTGTACATTGTACATCATACAAACAGGTTCACGTAGAAAATAAGAAGTAAAAGATCATTTACGAGAAACTCTATGAATTTCGTGTCTTTTAGTCTAATTATCAATCCCGAAAATCTCGGGATTGGACTTAGCTAATCCTGGGATTGACCGGACCGTAAAATGGTCCGGGATTGAAACCTCTACTGCAAATGCTCATCTTTCCGTGGAAATTCGCTAATAATAGTAGGCAAATTGCAAAATAATAATATTGAAAGTCATAACAAGGCAAACATATCACACATGCTTTAAGCAAAGTTGAATAACATTTGTATTAAAAACAAATTTATTTTGTAATAGTAAAGATGTTAATGTTACGGTCATAAAGCATCCATCAATTAACACATGACATATTGTGCATAATGTTGGATGTTGGATTTCATTATATTTGCATGCATTCTTGTCTTAATAAATTCAGCATGTACATGTTTGATTTAAAACAATCATAAATTAGTAACATAAGTTGAGTTTCACGCATATCTGAGCAGTTCTTTGTAAGATGCCGGCCGGTAGAAGTGCAAATAATTAACGGCGCGGAAAAACTGGTTCAGATAAATATCGTCAACTCACCTTGTAAGGAGTAGCAGAGGCGGTAGGCCTAGATAGACGGTGCAATTCGGGTATTTTAAGATATACAAAATGTCCTGAAACTAAAGTTGTTGGTGTGTTCTTGATATACTTCTGTACGCCTTACACTCCATTCAAGATGGCGAGTAATAAATACAAATCTATACAAACCGTCACAAGTCGTGTCGTTTGGGGGAGGAGCTAGCAGACAGCCTCACTTAAGGGTCTTCTATACCTTGCGTAAAACAGCAAAAATTTGCACTTCGTATTACCGTGTTTCGGACGCCGTTTTTCAACCTAAAAGGTTGTGAAACATCTTAAATTGTTTTTAAAGGCTTTGTGCTTTTGTCTTATATCTTATAATTGAAAGAAATCGTCGGTAACTGCTTTTAATCAACAGTTTAAATGAGTAAAAATCGATTATTTTTAACGCATTTTTTGGGAGTTTTAAGCAATAATTCCATATTTTAAGGTAACACGTAAAAAATATAAAGCCTTCTTTATAACTTAAAGTAGTTTTCCAGATTATTAATTTAAAAATAGAATCCGAAACACGGTATTACGAATGCATGTTTCGACGATTTTGCGGCTTGAGTCAGGACTTTTGTATTGAAATCATACTGTATACTCGGGAGTTTTCTTCAAGGTAAAGAAGAGCCTTAAAAGAATCCATATTATTATTATTATTATTATTATTATTCCACACGGCAACTCCGTTGGGACCACATATGTTATGTTTTCTCTATCTTTATAATAAAGGTGTAAGATTAATAATAACCTTAAAGCCTTATAACCTTAGATGTTAAATAATGTTAAATGTTCAAATAAAATCATTTCGTGTATCTTATAACAGCAGTTTTTATAAAGGTTAAAAAACCAGCAAGGTTCAGGTATACACTTAAACAAAACGTAACCCAAAAAGTTAGTACAGTGTGTGTTATTTTTACGTTCAACACAGATTGTTGGCATTGTTTACGAAAACCTAACCTAAAAGTTAGATATACAAAAATAATTGTTTCAAAATTTGAAATCAGCTGGTAATGGAAATATTAGAGCAAACAGCTGATTATATTCAATTGGTTGCTATGGTAATTAATGTAAATACATTCAAGAAATATGTGTTGCGTGTTGGTTCATCAGTCTATGCCTAACCTAAAATTATGTTTAATTTATTTTACCTGATTTAATGTCAACATAGGCCTACACACATAAGTTATGTTTTTGTGTTTCATATTTCAATTGTCATTGTGTTATATAAGCTCCCGGATTGATTTATAAATAACGATATAAATTAGGTATAAATTTACCTGTTCAACAGTCAATGCATGTTATTATTTTATTTTTATTTTTTATTGTGACGACTGCAGTTTCGGTTTTACACCATCATCCGGTCGCATAAATATCACGCACATATAAATTAAATTAATACACCATGTCACTCAATGTTGAGGTCGTCACAAAATACACTTAAGGGTGTGCTGTAGTGGCGGCCATCTTTGATTTTTATCCCATAAGAGCAATGTTAAATTTCAAACCATTTATTTCGTTTATTTTTTATCATAAAATTGTTTGCAAGGTCTCATTTTAAGCACAGTCACAATACGCATCCGTTTTGCAATTTAGTTTTTTTTATATGCTTTTGGTTTGTTATGTAATTGACATTTTGTAAGTACAAAGTTTGAATTTTTTCCGAACACAATAAAAAATTAATAATGGAAAATAATTTGCAAGCCGGATCCTAAATTTTATAAAGAATATTCAGTTTTTTTTCAACACTCAATTACAAAAGATAGACTTATAAAATGGTTTGAAATGAGGCAATGTCAAAGCATTCAGCTGCAAGAAATTGCACTGTTAGGGATATAGTGAGAAGCGCTTTCGTTTCCGGTTGCTTTCTCTCTTACTGGAGCAGACCCTTAACATGCTTTAAGTGTATGAATGTTAAATATTTATTACGGTGGATTAAGTTTTCAAAATTGTTTGTGCTAACATTATAAGTAGGCTAATATTCATCCTAAAATATTCGTAATAAAAGGAATATGTTATTTTGTGTTTTGGGTGATGACCGTCGCATGTTGAAAGCTGTTTGCCGACATGCAGCAGTTTATTATTAGGGCAGACGCATGATCGTTGCTTGATTGAAAATATTTTATACTCCCCCGAACATATAGTACAACAATAACTATATGAAATTCGCTAAAATCATAAACTAAATATGAGGAGCAAGTTCGAAAGTGGAATAACCAACAAAAATGAGTATTTAGGTAGGACCACTAAAACAACCCTCAATCAACAATCTAAGGAAATGAATAGTTTTTTTTAAACAGTATACAAAATCCTATAATCCTATAATAATCCTAATTTTCAGAAATTAATATGAAACGAAAACTCAAATAAAAAGTCAAAACATTCCACTTTGTTTGAAAATGTCCACTTCCAGAGAAAAGAGAAAAAGTTGGCAATATGGGAGTATTCTTTACCTCTTTTTCCATAAATTAAAAATTTAACTCTTAGTTCAGTCAGATTACGAGAATTTAAATTTGTCGGTGTTTCATTCTTTGAATAAGATAGGAACGGGGAAAGGTTGGGGATGATAGTAAACTTTAAGGGGAAAATAGTAAAAAAATCTTGAAACCTGGAAGGCACGAATTTTCACAAAAACCCGTTAATATCTCAAAAAAATGTTTGCATTTTTATGAAAAATTACAATTGAGTAAAGTTAGCTTGAAATTTCCCATAAGATAGCATTTTTATAAATTCAAATTTTTTTTCGTTTTCCTAGAAAATACATAAGAGCATATAAATTTGCAGTTTTCCATGAGTTAAAAAAAACTGATAGTATCTCCGAAAATATGCATTTTTATGTAAAATTATAAGCACCAAGTTTTTCAGCGGAAAATTTCCGATAAGAAAGTATTTGAAAAAATTTTAAATTTTCTTTCACTTTCCCGAAAAATGCCAGTCAGGCGTATCTGCGTAACATGCTTTTTTCTCGCGCTTTCTATTGAAATTATAAATTTTATGTCAAAGTAATGTAAAATTTCTGTTACAACGTCGCTTCGTAATATTAACGGTTTTGTGGAAAAACACCTGAAGAAACGCGTCAGGTTTGGTGGTTTTTTAATTACTATCTTTCCCTTAACATGCAAGCCATCCCCGACCTTTTTCCTTGCCTATCTCATTTGTCCGAAAAAAAACCCGAAAAATAAAAATTATAATAATATAACTGAACTATCTGGTTAATACGATTTATTTAGTGTTAGGGTAGTTAAAAAAATAGCAAACTTGTTATAAACAATTATAGATCGTACAGGTGTATTAATTCTCACTTTTACATGCAATACTTTGTAGAGTTAGGTTAACTTTATAAGAGTAAGTAAAGGAACTACATATAGTGCCAAGTAGCGTTAAGCGTCACTTGAGCACGCGCTGTAACGTCTTACCCTCTCCTACTCGACTGTGAGTCTTCATTACAGTCACTGCCAAAAGGTGTTTATATACAATCAATACGACTACATAGCAGACATGAATTAGGTAGGGCAGGCGGCTCTGACTGTACTCCGCCGCTAGAGGGGAAATGTGGTGGGAGCTGGCGTAGGAGACTTGCACACCCCCTCTTCTCGCTCCATCCTAATTGGTGCTATCTGTAACAAGTTGTTAATTTATCGGGTTTTTTTAGAGTAGAGGAGTGTATTTCGTGGGAACGTCCTGATCAGGAGGTTCAAATCTAGCTTTTCATACTGCAGTTAGAGGATGGAAATAAAGCAAACAGTGTTTGGCTCGTTCCCAAGCTCATGAGATATGACTAGTTACCTGGTCACCGGCTTGGCATGTTTTAAATACTTTTTTACTCCAGTATTCACTATAATATACAGTAGAACCTCGATAATTCGAAAACCTCTATAATTTGGAACTTTCTTCACTCCTCCTCAGAAAACCTCTAACATTTTAAAATAAACATTCCGTTATTCGAAGTATTTTCAACAACATATAGCCTCTAAAATTCGAATGTCGTTTTTCACGTGCCTCTCAATTCAAATTGTGTTGCTATAATTCGAAGTCAACCTCTAAAATGCGAATTTTGTCCGCCATTAGCCTCTGAAATTCGAAGTTAATAAAACAAAACAAAACACGAACAAGTGCACGCGCTAAGGTAAAAAGACACAGTTTCCTTAAACGATTTGTAGTGGGTTCTTAAAATAAAGGTTTTAACCCCTGTAATTCGAATTTTATGCACACTAACCTCTATAATTCAAAGTCTCGATAGTTCAAACTTCCTTTTAATTCGGAACAAAATTGCTTTTCCTTGAATTTGTAATTAGAGAGGTCCTACGGTACTATATTTTCTTACTGCATTATTTATTATATTACATAGTATACTTTTTTTAATCAATTGACGACAGTATTTGATTTTTTAATATATAGAGAGTTGAACCTAGGCCAATATATCCCTAAAAAAACTAAATTGTTTAGACTATTCATCCACTAAAATCTCAAATTCGTAGAAAAATAAGATTTTTGTTCAAAAGCATTGAACTAAATTATTTCAAAACCATATTGTTGTGGTTAAACTACGTGTGGGCTCAGCTCCTCAATTATCAACTTAAACTACTTCAAACGGTGAACTTGCTTAAAAATGAAATTTACATTGGCTTAAAAAACTTAAATTAAATAACACTAATGAGCTTTGCCCCGTGCTCGCTCCGCTCGCCAACCTCCACCACACCTCCGATCACTTCGCGATCTCCGGGGGGCCCCGTACAACTTTATTTTATCGACTTGAATTCGACTTCATAATCGATTTCATGAATTTGTGCGCCTGAAAGTTATGCAATACGTCTTCGCTGCGCAATACACGGCGCCTGGAAGTTATGCAATGGTCACCGCTACGCAATACATGTATTTAAGCTATGCTTATTACTTTATAATTATGAGAAGAAGAAGTAGAAACACTTTTTTATAATAATAGAGATTTATTTTTCTTCTTACTGACTCAAAACGGTCTTCTTTCCCCGCTATTTTTTCCAAGCCCGTTCCCTTAACAGTTGTTTCGCTAGATAGTAGCTATTCTTATTACTTAATAATTATTATGAGAAGAAGTAGACATTTTTTTTATGTAATAGAGAGAAATTAACTTACTAGTAAATAAGGTTGAAATTTAAATAATTTAATTAAAAACAAAACTTCACGCTGAGATAAATTTAACAATCAGTGTAGGCCTATTTGAAAGTGAAGTTTAGGCGTGGATTTTGAACACGCAACAGCATCGCCTAATTTACAGAAGAAAACCGTTGTTTCACTTAAGAAACCTTGTCAAATAGTATTTTTTTTATCATACAATGGCATAGATAATAATTTAATTATACTGTATAGTTCATAATTATATTGACCAACCTATGATGAAGAGTGTAAATTCCGTTTTTTTATCTAGCTAAGTAGGCCTATCTAAATTACGAAATAGGCAAATACGAAAATAAAATGCAATACAAAAATTAATATACATGACATGTATCAGTATATTATGTTATTATGTATGATTCTGGCTTATACATATGTATATGTACATATATATTTATGTTATTTTCATCTTTTAAATCAATATCCCATACTATTTTCTCATTGATTGTTGCAAGTTTATACCACGCCCCTACTAAAACACTGCCTATATATAGTTAAGAACCAAATTACTAAGTTAATTATGAGAGTGCAACTGCAACCATTACTGGTGATGATAGCTTGGTCATCGAAACGCGTTTGAATATTAAACGTTTTAAATTCCATATTAATAGTATCCAAGTCACTTCAATAAATAAATTTACTGTAAATTATAGTTACCTATATATTACGTGAATTTTTCCGTCATGTGACTTAATTTGGTCTTCTGCTCAAGACGCGTTTCGGGGCCGTAGTCCCATCATCACGCGTGTCACGCGTGATAGACGAGGAAGCGCTGTCTAGTTAACCCTCACGAATGAGGGCCGTAAATATTTTTGTATATGTGCGTGTATAGTGTCTTTTATGTGTTGTGTTTGTGTTTTTATATTGTATAACGACCTCCAACGGAGTGATCTAATTTCCAACTGATGATGGGACTACGGCCCCGAAACGCGTTCTGAGCAGAAGACCAAATTAAGTCACATGACGGAAAAATTCACGTAATATATAGGTAACTATAATTTACAGTAAATTTATTTAAACGTTTTATTGTGAGAACTGTGTTCTCTTGTTATTTATATAGTGCTTATTTCTCATAAGTGCAGTTCAAATTTAAATTGTATACAATAAGCTGTTTGCATTATCTTCGGTACTATTCGCTACTGGGATTAGAGAGCTAAGCCCTCTAATGCTTTCATAGAATAAATGTTTTTTTTCTCTAAAAAAAACACATACGAATCATAAATTACAAATTTTAAAATCATGATAGTAAATAGGTTTAGCTATGGGTGTTTTATTAATACGTTACCAGAGATGTTTATTTGTGTAAACAAAATGTCCAATGATCTGTATTTATGAATGTGAATCTAACTATAATGGGTTTTGACATTGGCCTAGATGAGTCAAGTATTTGTAGGCCAACGTTTATATTAGTATGGTAATTATCTATTGAACACTGTCTCATCAAATAGAGTGTAGGGTGCCGTACCTTTTCGCTGACAGGCGTTCAGGACCGGTTCCACAGATTCTAACAAGTGGAAAATTTTACTATGTTAAAATAGTCACAAAAGTCCGACATGTTTTGAAGTTATTTTTTGTCTAAGGTGGTTCTGCTGAGGTTTTTGAAGTTACGTCACTAACTCAAAATTATATGTAATGTTTTAGCTGTTGAATCCTGTGTCACTCGTGTTAAGGGGCTGAAATGGGGTTGCTACCCCTATACCATAAGTATAAACAGAAGTGGCTTCCTACAAGCTATAAAGCTAAAATTATGAAATATTATTCTTAAGTGATGTGAATAACCATTTCAGTTCGATTACGTAAAAGTCAAATGAGTGAAATGGATAACTACCGTTAAAATTAAATAATTATCTAAACACTTACTTTTTCTATATGCTCAAAAACTACTCAACTAATTTCACTTAAAATTTAACCATTTACATATATTAGTACCAGAATCGTTAATGGTCACTACAACGAAATGATTGAAATGGTGTAGCTACCCTTATAAAATAAATATAAATTACACTAATTTCCTACAAGATGTAAAGCTAAATTTGTCTAATCCTATACTCTAATACGAGCAATGTCTGTTTGTGTGTTTGTACGAGCAATCTCGAGATCCAGCGGAAGGATTTTGCTGAAACTTTGGGATTAGAGGCTTTTGGGACTAAAAAATCGATTGGTGAAAACCACTACCTCAGGAAAACTCGTATTTTTCTGAAAAACTCATTTGAAAATTGAAAATTTTTAACATTGGGGTTATGTAATTTAAAATCAATAGGATACATATGACAAACATCAGCTGTTTCCTATAATATTTCCATCAGCTGTCTCCTATAAATGTTTTTTTGTTTTTTGTCTTAAAGGTTATAATTGTTTTAAGCTTGAAATCAGCTGACCCGTGCTAATATTTCGCGAGTTATGAGTAGGCCTACAAAACAGTACTTACCTGATTTGTATTTACATACATTTTCCTATAAAAAAAACACAATTAACAAAAATACCGAGTAATGCTCGGTCGCCCAGGTACTATATTCTTAAGCGATATAAAAACAATTTTCAATTCGAATACTTAAGTCAAAGGGATCAAACGGGATAACTACATTTAAAATTAAATAATAATTAAAATGGGTTAGCTACCCATATAAAATAAATTGCATTAACATTCAACAACTATAATCGCGGCCACTTGCCCTCATCATAAGAATCCTATTTTAAAAATAATTCGACCACGCAGCTGGACCGCTGACGTGAGTTGAGCAAATTTCCAAAATTAAGTTTATATGCCTATGTTTTAGGGTTTCAACCAACAATTTGGGAAATAGGTCTACTCACGAAGGCGTTGAACAGCTGTCTGTGTGTACACAATATATTAGTAGAATTTGTTTCCTCCAAGTGGCCTCGCGAGTTTGCACCACTTGGCTTCAAACCGGGTGCTTTTATGGTATTTTACGTTTTGGTCGATTTTGGGTAAACCAAGTGAGCTAAAAGGTCGCGTAAAAAAACAAAATATGCAGAATAACATCCCACATTTATATTTTTAGAAAAAACTCTAAAAAAATTCACACTCGAAGTAAAAATCTCAAAAATAGTTACTTCCGGTCACAAAACGTACTTCCGGTTGTTGGATTTTTTTTGGCTAACGAACTCGTCCGAGCGACATAGACAACCAACATGTGTACCAAATTTGAACCAAATCGGACTTTGAATGCTTCTAAAATCGAGAAACCCATTGATAAGTCAAGTGGCTCTAGATCGGGTCATTTTCAAGATAACAAGCTGAGACTCAGCACAAATGTTTAAAATATATATTTTAACTCCTATGTCAAGTTTCAATTCGATATATTAAGATTCAGCCAATTTAGAATGAGCCAACGCTTCATATATGAATGAGATTTCAACTTTTAGTGATTTCCCCCTGCTGCAAAATACATACCTGCATTATCGAATTTTTTCCAGACAAACTATTGCTCGGAGGAAAGAAATACATATGACCTTTTTTATTGAAAAATACTTTCTCTACACTGTGGTATGTAATTACAATAGACCTACAGTATGCAGTATGTATGACTACTTACATATTATGATTTAGGAGAACTTGCACATACACAGTAGGACTAACTAACATGATTACACTTGCAACTCTCAATTACATTATACAGTATATAATTAAAAGTTCACTTGTACATTATAGTTAACACAAACGAAAAATTACAAAAATACTGTATGTACGACACACTGTTATAATGATTACATAAAGAGAAATGAATGAACTTTATGTATGTTTATTGTTAGCGTTAAAGCAGCTTATTAGTGGGACAGTGAAAATACTGACAGCCAGTCTGCTGTGAGGGCGTGTGAGAGCAGGTATTAAGAAGTGTTTAAAAATAGATAATAATGTCAAACTGCAATGAAGATTATTGTGAAATTTTTTATGATGCAATAATTGGAATTTACGAAAACGAAAACAATAATTTTGCAAGGGCGGCCTCAGAAGGCGTTCGGATTTTTGTCGTTTCGGATTATTGACGTTCAGATTATCGACTTTCTACTGTAGCTCATTTTTCCTATGGAAATTTGCTAACATGTCACTTCAAAATTAATTTTTAATAAGCTCACTACATTGTGTTTGTTTATTTAATATTAGTAGCCTATACATATATTTATATACTGAACCACAATCAATAGAGAAGCATTACTAGATCCACTATTAATGTATAACAGAAGTTTAAATTAAATACATAAAATACGAACAAACAAATATAAGGGTGTTTTTGAGGGTGAAAGGGTTAAGTATTAAAACTCTCTTATAGCCTATAACCTGACGGAAATATCCTGAACATTTAGCAAAAAGCCCCATCACAATCGAATGAACGGTATGGCAGCGCATTAAATACGAACAAACAAATATTGATTTTACTTTCTCCACCCTATACGTAGTATATTATGGAGAAAGTATTGTTTTCGTCCAAATTTTCGAATTTGAAATTTTAGTGGAATTATATGTTTTAGTGCTCCCTGAACCCCCAAAAAATGTGTAGCGTAATTATCTGTGTTGGTGCTCCCTGAACCCAAAAATATTTTTAGTGGAATTATTTGTTTTGGTGCTCCCTGAACCCAAAAAAGTGGTTTTTTGGTGATGTCTGTCCGTGTGTCTGTGTGTCTGTAAGGATGTGTACAGAGCTGGAGACCCTACCAACTGTCCGATTTTGATGAAATTTGGTATGTAGGTGTAGTTCTGGAATATCTCCAGAAAGCTTTTTCATTTTTTCGATTTTTAAGGGGTTTTACCCCTTAAAAATTGTCCAAAAAACGAGACAAATCAAAATTTCTCCAAAACGGCTCTAACGATTTTGATAAAATTTGGCTTAATTAATTGTAGCCCTTAATGTACCTTACCATATGCAAAAACCCGCATCTATCTAAAAATTCTCGTTTATGTAATAATACCGGTAACTGATTTTTGGGGTTTTTTTTGTCAAACAGGGGGTTGTTTTTCAAAATTTTTCAAAACCTTTTTTCGTGCATCTATACAGGCATAATTGACATGTTTGGTGCAAATTTTTTCGAAATCGATCGAATAGTTTAAATAATAATAATATAATATGGATGTGTGTTACAGGCATATTATAATATTTTCCATTGTAACATTTTCCTACTTTTGCAATTCTAAACAACCCCCTCCTATGCTACTCTTGGGAAGGTATAAAATTTCAACTGGGAGAAAGTATGTGGCAGTTATCTGGTACCGTTTATTTATATATTAGATATGCGGCACAGTGGCTGGGAGTAAACCCCACAATTTTTTCTCTTTAAAATACATTTTTTGCGAATTTAAATCCTTTCCTAGTGTCCGTTCATGAACCCATAAGAATAAAAATTTAAATTTTATTTTAAGTTCTTGTTCTACATTAGTCAGGCAGTCAGGACGAAGCCGTTTATATATACGGCTATGTCTACTTCCTGGCCCGATCTGGCTTTGCACGGATAGACAAATCAAAGTTAAAAATGTATATTAAGAAAAAAAATATATAACAATAAATATATTACACTATGTATTTCTTACGGGGATGTTTAGTAACTTTGACCCCCCGAACCCTCCTAAAATTTCGAATTAAAAAAATCTTTTTTAGCGAGCACCTACCTTAGAGGAAGCTACATACCAAACTTCATTCAAATCCGTTCGGTGATTTTTGAGATTTCGTGATGAGTGAGTCAGTCAGTGGTATTTGGATTTTATATACAGAGATAGATTGATAGACATAGATTTCCCCGTTAAAACGATGTCTAATGATACAAATAATAACTAGGTAATTATGTTTCGTTTAATTTTCTGTTATGATTGAACAAACAGATCAGCGCTTCGATACTGACATAGCGTTGCCCTTATTAGGTGATTGCGTAAGTCGCTAGAAGAATCCATAATTTACAGAGATTAGTCGGTAAGCGTGGGTCAAGTTTGCAATAATACCGTGTGGGGATATCCCGCCCACTCATTCCGCCGTTCCTTGTCCAGCTAGTTCCACTATTCCCCACCTTGTGTCAGTCCGCAGTCGTTGACTAGCTGTCACTAGATCGCGTTGTGCGTTCAGTTCTCAGTGTATTCTTATCATTACGCGTGTGTTCTAGTTTTGTGTACAAAGTTCTCTTGGATTATACCGTATGCTTTGGTAAGTTTACAGGTTATGAATTCAGATCTGTATACTTAGAATTTTTTATAAAACATATATGATATTTTTAATGCTGAAAGTGTTTATCCCATATTTAATTAGTTTTTATTTATTTAGCCTATCTTTTCGCCAATGTTCCATGTAAAATAGTTTTATGAGCTGACGGGCCTCATTATTTTTGTTGGGATGACTTCAATTACATTGCCAAATTTAATTAAAAACTTAAAACAGTCACTGATTCGAAACTTTTCAGCAGAAAATTGATTTGTTGTGTTATTGATACAAATAACCCTGCATGTGAAAGGTAAAACAAAAGTGTAGGCCTATGGCATAATAACATGCCTAATTATTGGTTTCATCACAGGCCTACTGTTTAGCAGGGGTGTAGTCGTAAATTGTCCAGTGTGGGCGTTCATAAGCTTTCGCAAGTATACTTTGAGGGGCATCCGAGTGAGCTTCTCCAATGATTTTTTAAATTCAAAAGCCTAAAACTTGTTTAGGCTTAACGTGAAAACAAGGAAATGAAAAAGTTTTAAGGTTTAAGCTGTCAGCTGTTTGATGTGGAAGTTCTACCAAGTGTAAAAGTAAGGAGTTTGGACAAAGGAGATTTAGACATAAAAAATCTCACATAAAAAACCAAGTAGATTTAGCTCCAAAACTTGTAGATTCCTCAATTATGATTGAAAATTTTCAAGAAATGTCTAAAACCTGTCGAGTTATTATTCTTTTTTACATTTCTTCCTAAACTTGATTTAAAATGTCTGTGGCATTAATCTGTAATGCAATCCAACACCTGTATCCACGCCATTTAGCTTATGAAGTTCCAACAGCTCAAAATGACCCGAAATGGCTTTTCATTTTTCGCTAGGAAGTATGCTGACCTAAAGAATTTCGTAGTAGATTTCAGGCGAGATGAGTTGGTGTTGTCATAAACGTTTCAATCGTTTCTGATTTCGCTTTTGCAGATATGGTCCCTCATACTTCGTGACTTGCCGATCGTTGGTGTTAATTTGTTTAAATAAATATTGAATTAAAAAAAAAAAGTGTGGGAACGCTAATGAATAAGTTACTCGGAGTAACTTACTCCTAGTGGGTAGTGCAACAACCCTCGGAGCAGGATGACTGCGTCATATAAATGTATATATAAGAGTGGTGTAATAAACGCAAATTGTTCGTTAAATGATCTTAATTATTGTTTCTGGGTTTGATGAACGGAGTTTTACTTATTCAGTAAATTTGTTATGCTCTTAGACATGTAAACAAATAATTTACCTGTTATTATCTATATATATATATATATATATATATATATATATTAGCGAAATACCACTAACTCACTCACTCACTCATCACGATTTCTCAAAAACTACCGAATGGAT